>JAOTQR010033922.1:0-13242 GCA_025774065.1 Solanum ossicruentum | reverse complement strand
ATCCTCTGACACCACATGACCTAGGGAGGTAACCTCCTTTAACCATATTTCGCACTTCACACACTTAGCATACAACATATCTTACCCCCAAGATTTGCAACAGTACCCCCAAATGGTTCACACGTTCTAAATAAATCCATGCTTCATCACTAGAGACCACCACAAGCATAATAAGGTAGGGACTAAAGACCCTATTCTTAAAACCCATAAACATAGTTGGTGCATAAGCAAACCAACAACTCCAACATACTAAAAGATTCCCTCCTAATCAGAAAAGACACTTAGGGATATCACCTATACTCATCATCACTTGGGAACAAAACCCGAACCAAAGATCAAGCCTAGAGAAGTCACTAACACATTGTAGTTGACCAAATAGATCAACCATTCTTAACCATCATATTACAACCTTATGGGTTCTACAATCACAGGAGACACAATATGCAAGTAGTCAAACCACCTCAAGACCTCAAATCCAACAAACTAAGTTCAACCAAAATCACAAGACAAGACCCTATGCAATAACAACATGGGGGAAACCCTTAGAGATCAATTATAGCTTAAGACAAGAAATGGACTTACCCTTTTGCAACCATAATACAAGCCCCCACTCAAGGACGAACTCAATAGAGAATCAGAACTTAACTCTACGGGCCCTACACCAAGGAAGACATAACATGCATGCAACTAGTCCACCCCAAGTATCACATAAAAATCCGCCACATACAACCCCACAAATCACAAGGTAAAACCTAAAGAAATATGAACACAAAACAACACCTATGAACTTACAAACAACAATAGGCTCCCCAATGAGATAGACACCAAAAAAGAGTTTGGGACATTCATGAAACCTACAAGCAAACAAAAGAATAACAAAAGAAATAGTGGCACACGGGCCCATCAACGGAACACATCAAAGCTAAAGAAAATTTCAACACACCAATAGCAACATCGGGCACCTCACCCCTTCTTGAGCCACTTAATCAACATGAACACCTTTACACTTCCTTTGAACATATGGAAAATCCGCTAGCTTCTGACCCACTTCACTACATCCATAACAAGCATTGGTCTTCCCCAAGTGTGGACCACCATGGTATTTCCCACACCTTTGGTACTTGGGATTAGCATCCCACCATCACCTCCAATACTCTTAGTGCACCTATGAGGATAATCCTTCCTCTTATGTCCCACTTCACCATAATCGAAACAAGCATTGATACCTTTGAAACATGGGCCCCTATAAATTTTATCACACATTGGACACATAACATCACCTCTACCCTTGAGACTTTGGAACTTTCCTCCAACACGGGCCTTTTTGGCCTTACCACTTCTCCTATTACCATTTGAAGTCTCGGGAGTATCCATTTGTTGACCGAGGTGAGTTGCAAAGTTTGCCTCCGCTATTGCCACTCCCCATAGAGCATTGTGAATCTATGCATTAATTATATCACTGTCCTGAGTAGCTCGAGACATATCTTGAAATGTAATGGTAAGATTAGCAATAAGACCCAAGGGACCTAACTCTATTGTACGACATAGATCATGTAGAAGTGAAAGATTTCCTAGAATGCCTCAAAGCCTCCCATACATAGTTGTGGGGCGTTTCACAACCATGAATAAAACTCTAATCGATGCAGTGTGTTGGACGCCGAGGATCTAACAACCTAGTGCTCTGATACCATCTTTTTCATGACCCAAGCCTAGGTCTAGAAGTGACCGGCGAATGGGGAATCAGAAGGAGCCCCAAACAAGCGTCATAGCATATCATTACATATCCTTAGTTATGGAAGAAATTAAAAATGATAATAACAGATAAGCATAAACAGGGGAATTAGGAATAAGGGTAAACTTCCATATCATAACCATCAAGAAACAAGAGAGTCAAGGCTCATAGCATAGATACATATCATGTCCAACAACACCGCTACTACTTAGATAATAACGGGGGCCAAGACAAACAATAGAGCTCACCCTCAAAATCAAAGTATACGATAGAGATAGAGTGTAGCAATACATAACATAAGAACATAGACCAATGTCCTCGGAATTGAGGACTCACCAAGTAGCTTGAGTAATATCAAACCAGCCACCTGGAGGAGGAGGTTGACCAAATAGTGCTCCAATTCCTACATGGTGACATCATGTAGGCATAGAGTATGCATTAGTATATTTGAATGTACTAAGTATGTGGGATGCAATGCAACAAGAGATAGGAATCATAGTCAAAATGCATTGAGATAAACAATAGATAGCATAGTAACAACATGGCATGATGATTAATGCTTAAGTAAAATATGCTTATATCGAACATAGCATATGTGTAAGAAGAGACCATTCAACTATTTGTAAATCATCACACCTTACCACACTTGGTGATTGAGGTACAAGCCCAATTAATAGGTTAGTGGATCGTCACAGCCTACCACCCGTGGTGGTAGAGTACAAACCCCCCAATAGGTTGGTGAACTATCGCACCCTATCACCCGTGGTGCCAAAGTACAAACCCATTGATAGGTTGGTGGATCATTCCACCCTACCACTGGTGGTGCCAGAGTACAAACCCCTCGATAGGTTGACAGGTACAAACCCCCAACAAGGTTGATGGTTAGTCGCACCATACCATCTGTGTTGTCGGAGTACAAACCCCCTGATATTTTTTCAAGGTACGAATCTCTTGACAAGGTTTCCCGGCATGCAACCCCCGAGTAGGGTATGGTCATATTCCAACATTATATAGGAGAGTATCATATATATATATATATATATATATATATATACATATACATATACACACACATTCATTTCATCATTATTTCATCATCATATAGTCATTCCACTCATAAGACATGCATTGGACCATCAATTCCTCAAGAAACCATAATTGGACATTTTATCAAACATTTAGAGGGTGTGTAGTACTAGTGTAAAACCATGCAATTCAAGAGTGAAATCATACTATAAAATTCAATGTAAAACCTTCAATATATACTTGGTAACACCCTCAAGCAATATATGTGAAAACCCTTCATCAATTCACATTAGATCTTAGATTCATAGTCCAAAACATAGTAAAATAGTCATAATTTCATAAACTTCCCCAATATAGTGTGCAGTGATTTTCATAATAAATAAGACCCATGACTAAATTATCTTTAGATCATGCAAACCTAAGTAAAAGAAAACTTGGGTATCATGGGTTAAAGGAACCCATGAAGAAACCCACATACTTTACCTTTGGAGGTGAAATTGATGAAGATTGGAGATATAGACTGGAAGATTGAGAGGAAATCCTTAGATCCGAAGAGGGTTTTGAGACTTGAATTTAGGAGTATAATATTTAGCTAAGTATTTGAACGAGTATTGGAAAATGTTTTGAATGATATGATGTTCAGAAAAGATAAGTATAGGTATTTTCACAATTGGGAATACTTAGGCCTAAGACCCAAAAGCCTTGGACTGATAAAAAAATCACTAGCAGTAAAATATACAAGTCTGTGTCTGGTCCGCGATGCGAATCTGTCGCTAAGCTAAGATTTACATAGGTCCATGATGGTTATGCATTGCACTACCATTGCGGATCGATTCTGAAAATAAAAAATTATGAAAAAAGAAATTGCTAATCATTTTCTCTTAAATCAGGTTAGACCCATCTTCCACTCAAAATGACCCCCTGAATAAGAATATGAAGTTGAATTTTTTATATCATGCACGAATTTGGAGATACTTAGAAATTACAATTCTAGGCACTTTCAAGGCATAGTTTGGGGATTTTTTTGGTGTCATTACAGACATCAGGTCTACGATAACCCTCTATGACCCATAAAGTGGTTTATGACCTATAGGGGTTTTTCGTCTGATGAATCTTTAAAAAGTCCCTCATCTCTAATACGCGAGGCACACACCATGTTCTAAGACTCGTAAACCAATCCATGACCTATCTGTATATTCATAAAATTAACTTTAGAAAATCAACCCCTCACTTGAATTCTCTACGAACCCACTTCACAACTCATAGAGTGAATTATGTCGCATAAAGGGTCTCATACTGTACCAAAATCAGCAACTTCTATACTTTCTTCCTACAATCAAGATCAACCATGGAATCCTGCAAATATAACACAAAAATACATAAACCAACTAACATCACATTGAGAACACATAACATTCCAAGTTTTAAACATCAAAAAGTGTTGTATTTTGACAGCACGTCACTAACTGAGGTTAGGAATGATCCCACAAGGAATAGGGCAGCCTTAGAGAAATTTCAAGCATTTCGAGTGGATTATCCTATTTATATTCCCAAGGGGGAGGGGTTTGTAAAAACTATGGAAAGTAATCCTAAACTAAGACAAGTGTGAAATCAGTATGAAGATAGCTAGTGTATTGTGTTCCTCATGGTTCCCTAACTCGATATTCTAGTATGTAGCATGCAAACGGTAAGTTGAGATTACCAAACAATTTAGTCCAGATGAAATGCAAATTTCACTACATGATTTGATCTATTCTCGCAGTGTGACATTACTAACCCTTACCTATTATTCCAGTACAACTATCCCTTGATCCAATTTGGTTGATTAGATAGAAACATCAATTGAATTTTGTTAAGTAACCTCTTTTCCTATTCATTACTACCTTGATCCATTCAGTAATGCTAGGTGAGTTATGACATTGGACACCACTAAAAAGCACTCAAATAGAAGAGAATTAATTAATACAAGCATGCACACTGTCAAAGAATTGCGAATTATTCAATATTACCTTGTTAGTTCTTCGTGGTTCTCATAACCCTAGTTGTGGATTTAGCTGATCATTATCTGTGCATATGCAAGAATCATGACATTTAATATCATAGTTAAGCACTTACACAATAGAATTAAGAACAAGAAATCTAAGCTCTTCACTAAAGATCACAAGATTGAACTAAGGAACACAAAATAATATTTAACAAGTGGCTCACAATGTTTATCACTCTTTCTTATTAACTCTCTGAAGTTTTTTATGTAAATTAACCAAACAAAAATCCTATTTATAGTATTTAAAAAACAAAATCAAAAAAAAGAGGAGAACTGGGTTGGCAGACTCTACGAACAACTTTATGGGCCATATAAATTTTTATGGCCCGTAGTCGGGGCTTCGGGGAGTTCTTCAGCAAATCTGGGGATAACTTCTACGAGACCTATCCATGGTCCGTAAAAAGTTATACAGCCCGTGAAGGGTTTAATCGGATGACTTTTCAGTAACTCCTTACATTTTAATCCTCAGGGAACGACACATGGTCTATGACTCATAGAAATATTTATGTATCGTTTATATGTTCGTAGAGTCAACTTCAAAAAATCTACCCTTTATTGGATTTGTCTACGAAAACTACTCTACGACCCGTGAAGGGTGTCCTAGAACCTCAATTTCTACAATCACTATATACTTAGCCCAAAAATCTTGCCAACCTTATAATCCTGCAAAAACAAACATAAAAACATATCAAATCAACTAACATCGCTACAAGAATACATAAAAGTTCAAGTTTTAAGAATCAAAAGTGTTGTATTTGATAGCACATCAAGGGCACCATACGATTGGCTAATAGAACTGTCCCATGCACCGAGTAGTATTTGTTGTCCCACAACACACCAGGTTAGTTCCTTTATAAGGTAGCGAGGCAGGGGTCACAACCAAGGTCACAAGGCTGACTATTAGAAATTGTGAGCACCAGCAGAGCTTTTAGTAGGATTACAGAGGGCCTACCAAGGGTGGTCGAGCTGGGGCTGGATGTGATGTTCAAAGCAGAGGCCGTCAGGGCCACTTTATGTCACCCTAGCATGAGCAGAGGCCAAAGCTTCTGATGAATCCATCATAGGTATGATTATTGTATGCCAGCAGTTGGCTTCAGCCTTGCTTGATCCAGGTTCTATATCCTCTTATATTTTAGAAGACTATGGTTTTCTTGTGTGTGGCTCCAGAGCCTCTCGCTTCTCAAGTTTGAGTATCGACCCCAATTGGGGATTTGCTTATTATCGATCAGGTATGAAGAGGTTGTATAGTTACTTTCAGGGCTTTGATACTTGGGTTGATTTGATACTACTTGATATGCTAGATTTTGATGTTATTTTGGATATTGTGCTATATTAAATTGCTACGCCAGGACAACAAACTTAGCAAATTGCTACGCCAGGACAACAAACTTACGATACCAGGGGTTTCTCCAATGATATGGCAAGGTTTCATGAGTCAAGTACTGATGGGTATTATATCATATATATTCAGGCCCAATGATTGATAACTGCAAAGTGTACAAACTATTTAGTTCATGTTTGCAATGTGATAGCTGAGACCCCTAATGTGGAGTCAGTGCCAGTGATCTGTGAGTTTCCTGATGTATTTCCTACAGATTTTTCTGAGTTGCCACCTAAGTGAGAGGTGGACTTTGCGATAAAGGTGGAACAGTGCAGTAAGGCCATATTTATTTCCTCATACTAGGTAACTTCTACAAAGCTTAAAGAACTTAGTAGATAGCTTTAGAGTTCGCTAGGTCTAGGATTCATATGGCCAAGCATCTTTCCTTAGGGATCCCCTATTTTATTTGTGACAAAGAAAGACGGGACTATCCAGATATGTATTGATCATCAACAGTAAAATAAGGTGGCAATAAAGAACTGATACCCTCTATCGTGTATTGATGATTTTTTAATCAATTGTAGGTGTAGTAGTGTTTTCTAATATTAATCAAAGATTGGGGTACCACCTGTTGAGGATCCAGGGAGAGGACATTTAGGAGACTGCCTTTCGGACCCGTTACGGCCAATATGGGTTGCTATTCATTCCATTTGGGTTTACTAGTGCGCCTACAGTATTTATAGTCCTGATGACTCAAGTATTTCAACCATATTTGTACTCTTTTATAGTGGTCATTATCAATGATACTTTAGTATATTCACAGAGTTAAAAGCAATATGCCCAGCATCTCTGAATTATGCTACAAACACTCATGGATCACAGGTTGTATGCTAAATTTTCTAAGTGTGAGTTTCGACTAGATTCCATGACTTTCGTGGGGTACATAATGTCCAACGAAGGTATATTAGGGTGGATCCTACTAAGATTGATACAATTTGTGGTTGGCCTAGGCCTACTTCAATGTCAGAGATTTAGAGCTTTATCGGGATAGTAGGGTATTATAGATTGTTCATTGAGGGTATCTTTACTATTGTTGCTCCATTGAGTCAGTTGACTTGCCAGAGTATGCCATTTGTGTGGTCCAATGAGTGTGAGGCTTGCTTTCTGAGACTAAAAGAGTTGCTGACTATTGCTCCTGTTCTAACCCTCCTTGTTGAGGGAAAGGGCTTTTTGGTATCTTATGACGCCTCCCTTTTCGGGTTGGGTTGTGTATTGATGCAGTGAGATTAGGTTATTGCATATGTTTCTTGCTACATACGAGCCCACGAGAGTAACTACCCAACTCACGACTTAGAATTTACGGTGGTTGTGTTTACATTCAAGATCTAGAGGCATCCGTTATATGGTGTGCATTGTGACATTTATATAGACCATTGGAGCCTACAATACATTATAACTCAGCGGGACTTGAATTCTCGCCAAAGTCGATGAATTGAATTATTGGCTAATTATGATCGTTCCATTTTATACCATCCAGGCAAGGAAAATATGGTAATAGATGCCTTTAACTAGAAAGTAATGAGTATGATTAGCCTAGCACACATGATTGCAGAGGAGTGACCTTTAGCTTACATCCAGTCCCTAGCTAATAGGTTCGTCTGATTGGATATTTCTGGCTCCACCAAGTATTGGCCTTTATTAGGGCTTTGTCTTCCCTGATTGATTACATGTGGCCCCAACAGTTCAAGGATAAGTCGCTAGTAGGTCTCCGATATAGATTTTTACAGGAGCTTGGTGGCCAGGCTGCACTTGATTCAGATAGATTCCTCAAATTTGATGACCAACTATGTGTTCCTAGAGTGGGGGATCTGATACAGTTGATTTTGCAGGAGGCACATGATTCCAAGTACTCTATTCATCAAGGTACAACTGAGATGTATTGAGATTTACCATGAAATTACTAGTAGAATGGTTTGAAGAGGGTTATTGTTGATTATGTGTCAAGTTGCCTTAGTTACCAATAGGTAAAGGCAGAGCACTAGTGGTCAAGTGGGACACTCTAGTATTGCCCATTCTCGAGTGGAAGCGGTAAGTGTAAGTATGGACCTTGTTGTGGGGCTCCCCCGTACTTCCAGCGATTGAGACAGCATTGGGGTTATAGTTGATTGGTTGACTAAGTCTGCACACTTCCTTTAGGTCTGTTCGACCTTTAGTGCTAAGTGGTTAGCTCATATTTACATTCAGAAGGTAGTTTGGTTGCATGCAGTGCCTATATTTATCATATCTGACCGAGGCTTACAATTTACCTCTAGCTGGAGAGCTTTTCAGTGTAAGTTGGGCTTCGGGTTGATCTGAGCACAACTTAAAACCCCAGACTAATGGCCAATTCGAACACACTATACAGGTGCTGGAGGATATATTACGGGCTTATATGTTAGAGTTCAAGGGTTAATGGGATCAGTTTTTGGTGTTAGCAGATTTTGCTTATATAATAATAATAATTACACCAATATTTCGATGTCCTTGTTTGAGGCATTATATGGCCAACAGTGTCGTACCCCAGTCAAGAGGTTTGAATCTACATTGCCGAGTACATACAATATAGATTTCTTGTAGGATGCCTTAACCAGGGTCCGTGTTATATAGGATAGACTCAAGATAGCTTAGAGTCAGCACCAAAGTTATACCAATCGCAGGTGCCAATTCTTACAGTTTGAGGTTAGAGACTGAGTATTCCTGAGCATGCCTCCCTTAAAATGGGTCATGCAGTTTGGGAGACAAGGCAAGTAGAGCCCCCAGTACATTAGCCCTTTTGAGAACTTAAGATGGGTTGGCCCGGTTACTTATAACTTGGCCCTACAACCAGCTCACTCTGCCATACATCCCGTATTCCATGGGTTGATGTTGCACTAGTATATTCTAGAAATGTCCCATGTGCTACAGTATGATTCATTTTAGTTAGATGACCGTCTGACCTTTTATGAGGAGTCGATAGCCATTCTAGCTAGAGAAACTGGACAATTGCACTCCAAAGTTATATCAATGTTTAAGGTGCAATAGAATCACCATCTGATTGAGGAGGCAACTTGGGTGATGGAGGCACGAACGCAGGAGTAGTACCTCGGCCAATTTGAGCCATCAAGTATACAATTATTTTACTTTCATGGATGAAAACCTTATAAATAGGGGATATTGTAATAATCCTCTAGGTCATTTCTATATTTTGTGGCTATGTTGCTAATTTGAACTTATGTATAGTAACCTCAGACTTTTGTGACCTATCGGGACTATTGAGATGGTTATAGGTTGAATTGGTTCTGAATCATGCGAGTTTGTGAGTTAAAGAGAAATTATATATGTAAATATGAAATTTCTTATAAAGTCCTAATAAACGTCCCCAAAATGGGATTATGACAGTTCCATTTATTTCAAAATGGATGATTCAAGATAAGAGGGTCGTTGATCTGAGGGTTGGGGGTCCTTGTACGAATTCGAGTTGAAATGTGCAAATTGAGTTCAACCAGATGCTAAAAAGTGCTTTTCTATAAAATAAAAAAATACTAGCTAAAACATGCTCAAAATGGCAATTTGATGCCGTAGTTATCTCCAAAACGTCAAAAATAGTCTAAACCTACTCTATGTTGGTTAATGAGGGACTCCGATTGCCTTTTCACCGCCTCAGTTCTTTTTGTTAAAATTAGCCAAAAAGAAGTAGGACCCTAATTTGTCCGTAGAAGGCTCTGTCGGAAACTATGACCACACTAGTTGATCCAGAACATCAAAATTCATGTGGCTGCAATATTTATTTATGTAAAACGGACATTAGACAGCCTGGGCATGCCCTAGACAAGTTTTGCAATTGCTAATGTAGCACCAGCACTGGATACATTCACGAGAGGGAAATTGGTTGAGCTCCTATTTGTGGAGTCATGACCGCGTCCATGGAAAAGGAGAAACCTTTGAGCTCTGCTTTCGTGGAGCATAGTCCACGTTAATAGAGGATAAGGCAGTGGCCTATATATGTATGTGTTAGTCTTGCGAACAGCCCTACACCTACCTTATTTCACAGATAATTCTTGACTCTGAGCTATTTTTTTGATGATTCAAAGGGCTATATGACTCAAATTTTCATGTAGAATGTTGTAGTGCTATTGAATTCTGATTTTGGCGTGTATATCGAGGTAAAAATGTTTTTTTAGCTGCTTATGTTTGTGAATTATGTGAAAACATTTCATTACAATATCTCGACCGATTCTTAATGGCATTAAGTGAAATATGAGTCCAAGTTATTCTACTTCTCAAGGGGAATGTTTTGGAATGCTTAGATTTCGATAAATTTTGTTGTTTGAAGTAAAATTTGATCAAGAAATTTGTGAAAGAGTCGTTTCTTGGCCTTCTAGGGAAGTTTTGGGCTAAAATATTGGTTGTAGACTCGGGGTGATGTGAGGATCATTTTATGAGAACTTATTTGAGATTTTAGGTGCAGGCCCTTTTTTCTATGTTTTAGGCACTACTGAGATAATTTCACCTAGTTTTCAACATCTTACAGCCAATGTGACCATATTAGAAATGTATTTTGACAGCTGAGTAGTGTCAGGAAACAATAGGAGGGGAAAGGCTCAGGTCGATTGACTCATGATGTGAGGAATCATCTGCCAAGTAAGCTAGGCTTCCCTAAACCTTGACTGAATTGGAATATATGTATGTTGAACTGTAATGACTAGAAGGGTGTTGGTTACGGGTTGAGCTATGATATACGTGCAAGTGACTTATTGTACTTTGTATGTGTAGTATAAGATGTTGTAAGGTTGTACCTCTATAATGATGGTTATATTAGCTATAGTTTTGGGGTTGGATGGTATTACTGACTATAGGGAGACCTTATAAAGGCTGTGTATAGATTAGTGCCATAAGGAAAGTACGTATTTTGACCTAACTCTTATTTGCATCAGTGTGTAGCTTAATGCTACTGAGATATGCTAGTTGTGAGGCTATTAATTGATTATATGTCATACTATGACAAAGTTCTGGTGTAGATATGACTCTATTAGGCTAGGTTGTTGTAAATCCTTGTGATTTAGCTATAATTGCCATACATTTCTCTCATTACCTATGGGTGGCTGGATTGTGGCATATTTGGCCCTATTAGGCCTGCTTTACACTGATGGGGGGCACATGTGCTCTTGTATACTGCTTTTAGCCATTGTGCGCTGGTTCATTTACCTGCTATTTTCTGAGAAAGGTGATGGTGATGCTTGGTTGGGTTATGTGATTCAGGTCTTGAGACACAACATCACTTTCGATGTTGAGATTTTGGTAGACTGGTTGAGTGGATGACTACTCTTATGCTCAAATCCTGGATGAAGTACCTGTGGTACGAGTCTCGATGGCAACATCTGAGAGTTTGAGTCTTGGGTGGCACTCCCCATGGTTCGAGTCCCAGTGTTTATGTCCGAGAGTCTGCATCCCAAGTGTTGACTCTAAGGTTTGAGCACCTATTGATATTCAAGGTTAAAGACCCTTTGGGGCCCGAGACACTATTGATCTATAGAGGGATTCATCCCACTGTTATGGTACTTTGGGTCAAAGACTCAGTTGACATGTGGTACTTTGGATCTAGGACCCCTATGGATATATGGTACATTTGATCGAGGATCCAATTGATTACCCATGGATCTACACACCTATATATACCATGATTGTGCATGGGTGTATCTTCTGTGCTTCTGGGGCTCAGGGGGCGTGCAGGCTAAGAAAGTAAGGCCTTACACTAATGTACAACTTGACCCTTGATCTTGTGATACTAAGAGTTGGGTTCCGGTTGTGATTTTATCAGCTTGATTGTGTGTGGGTGTACCTTCAGGCCTCATAGGGCCCAATTGGCATACAGACATAGATAATAGGCCTTGCACCTACGAACAACGCTATACCTCAGTTTGATTGGTTATAGTGTATGTCTATTAAGTCTTTGTCTGTCAATATAATTACATAGCACCTTAGCTGGTTCATTTGGGATTTTGGGGATTTTCTGACATGCTTATTCCTGGATCTAAGTTTGATTGCCAGATTTGCTAGAATTCTCTACATTTGAGCATTCCATATGTTTAGTATTTC
Source organism: Solanum ossicruentum (assembly GCA_025774065.1). NCBI lineage: Eukaryota > Viridiplantae > Streptophyta > Magnoliopsida > Solanales > Solanaceae > Solanum > Solanum ossicruentum. The sequence continues at coordinate 1,005 of JAOTQR010033922.1, read as the reverse complement.
ACTCAGCTAGCCGATGATGCCTATTGGGTGACTTTTTTGGTACTCATCCCTACATTTCTGCATCTTCCCATGGTGCAGGTCCAGGTTCTAGTCGTAGGTGCTGATTTTGGGGTATTCATGAGCATTCAAGAGATATTTGGTGAGCACTAGCAGCTCTAATTACTTCGCAGTCTCCTTCCTTTTTTGTTGGTCGTCTTTTTAATCCAGACATTGGCCTTGTATAGTATAGTAGCTTGTATTTGTAGGAGCACTCTTTGATATGTATATTATGATTATTATTATTATTATTATTATTATTATTATTATTATTATTATTATTATTATTATTATTATTATTATTATTATTATATATGTGTTGGTATGTACTTATGTATATTGTAGCTCTGTACAGTTGACTTTCAGCTTCTGGGTAGGTTGTGTTTATTTATATGGATTTAATTATTATATTTGTGACTAGATATTTAGAACAGGAACCCTAGGGTTTGGGAATTTGGCTTGCTTGAAAGTAGGATTCAGCAGGCACCATCATGACCAAAACAAGGTCGTGCTATTGTCACACCACAGAATCAAGGGGCGCGACTGGCACGTAATGCCAAAACTTAGACTAGAGTTGACTATATTGAACCATTTTCCATAAGTGCATGGAAATCACACATATTCAAGAGAAGAAACACGTATATCTCGACCTTAATAAATAAGCAATCCTAGGGCAATGTACATGTCAACAACTCTATTAAAGGAAATAGCTACTCCTTAAAAACCATACAAAGAAATAATCGACTAGTACACAAGTCATATTTGCACTGTCAAGGAAACTAAGATAGCTTTATAGAAGTTGAAAGAAGGTATATATCAAGATAATACAACAACTATAAAACCATACCAAATGAACAACTAGGCCAACATGGCCATTTACATAACTATACAACTCACTCTACCCTAAAAGCCTCTAAGAGTAGTAAAGCTTAGCAGGGCAGGGCCCTAAGCTATCAATATATATATATA
>JAOTQR010033911.1:0-51401 GCA_025774065.1 Solanum ossicruentum | reverse complement strand
TGAAAAGAAAGTAACAACTCCTAAATGCCACGTAGCCTCCTGCTTATAAATGTGGTGCACAATACATCGATAAACAAGACTCTACATACACACGGCTTTATAGACTCCCTAGGATAACCTCTCTCTGATACCACTTCTGTCATGCCCCAAAGTCCCGTTAGGGTGGACTGGCACCCGCTGCCGATAAGGCTCAAGAGAACCAACCTGTATCTATGCACTTTCTATACATATTATAAGAGATTTCTACCTTTGACAAGCCTTTAAGAAGATAAACAATGATAACAAGCTGAAAGGAAATACATATGACTAGGTCATTGGGGCTACAGTGTTTAAAGTATGAGACATGACCACATTTTAATTTACATAGTCTACAAAGCCTCTAGATAAGAGAAAGTATCTGACTAGGCTCGGGACAGGCTCTGCCTCAATTAGCTCTACAATATAAACATATAAGCTCTAGATACACACAAAGCCACAGAGTAAGTTGGAGCATGGTAACAACAGCTGGATATCTTGTACTCCTACTGTGAAGATCTACTAGCACCTATACCTGCAGCATGAATTATAGGTCCCCCGTAAGAGATGTCAGTACGATATAATGTATTGAATATGTAAGGCAGAATATACTGTGTGTGAAGTAAAAACTTAAATGAGACCATGCACTAGTGAAAGATTAGAGACCACCTTTGGTTATACTTTGGATCCTGTACTTTATGTTCTTTATATTACTTTACCTTTACTGTGTAATCTATGCACAGCTATAATACAAATGACCAACTGAGCAGTGGTAAAACTATATCGGGATCGTCCCTGGCTAGGTTCTTCCTTAACCCCTCGGGCTACCACTCGTGATAGGATCATCCCTAGCTAGGTGATTCTTCCATGCCTCGGGCTACCACCCATCAATAAACAATATATCGGGATTGTCCCTAGCTAGGTTCTTCCTTAACCCCCAGGGCTACCACCCGTGATAGGATCGTCCCTTGCTAGGTGATTCTTCCAACCCTCAGGCTACCACCCATTAATAAACAACATACTTTATCTTTCAATTACCTTTGAGATGATTCTTTTGGTGGTCATAATATTGTAGCTATAGGACTGTTGATTTAACATGTGATATGTAGATAATTATACAAAACAATATGATAATGAAAAGAGTATGTTACATAAATAATGAAATATGTATGCGATGGAACAATTCGTGAACTCTATTTGGCAAAACGAACCCATGTAACTTGGTATCCATGTATGTATGCATATTTGAAGGTGACTATGTATGGGAGCATATGAACAAGTGAAAGAGTGTGGACATAGTTAATAATTATATTGGAGTTGGTAGATGCCTTTATGTGCCAAGGAAGGATCTATGTTTCATGCCAAATAATACGAAATAAAGTAGCCTTACATACCTCGCTGTATGACCTCGCTATTACCTCTGGATAATCTTCCCTTCCTCCAAATATTTTTCTAAAACATAGTAGGTGATGAAACTAGCATTAGCATCCAATAAATACATCTTGTCATTCCAATCACATAACAAAACAATACACCGACAACAAGCGGGTATCTATAAGCCCGAGCATATTCTTTCAACCTTTACGCCCCTAATCGTATTCTCCAACATACATTCACATGTACACATCATGTGCAGCCTGGTTTAGTGCCACAATAGTCTTACAACATCCCACAAAGTGCATCACATAACAATTCTACACAACCTATAAATGGACAACATAACGTTACCTCTCTTTGCTACATTTCAATGTCGACAACTCCAAACCTATTCCAGTTCTAACAAATCTGTTCCAGCAACATTTATACAAACAAATGGTACTAAAATAGTCTTAGAACAGCACCCATGATGTCATGAAGTACATGGGACAATAATCTTTCATCCAACAGCCTACAAGTTCCAATAAACATTACACTTAAGATAACACAATAAAAAGCGTTTGTTAAATGAAACCACAATCAGGGGAGTAACAATAGGCAAATATTTATACCTCAAACCATATTAATAACATCACCTTCATAATACATCCCACAAACCATAGAGAAGTCACTAATACAAAAGGTAAGTGTGCAACAACTTTCTAAATACATGCTGTCCCAAATTTCTAGAACAAACATACTAGCATATACTTGTTGTTTTTCATAAGAAAATCATACTACACACATGTGTAAACTTACTTACCACAACGTTCAAGATGTAGGGCTTCTCCAAGAACCCTACAAGTCACCTTGTAGCTGCTTGCTAGGTCAAGAAAGAAAAACACCAATGTTTTGAGAAAACTGAATTTTTTTCCAAGTCTAAGAGTGAATAATTATTGCAGTTTATAACCCCTTTTTATAAGTCTAATTTGGATACCTTTCTTTTGATAATTTGACCTCTTAATATCATGCATTATCAATCTGGTTATCCAGCAACTTGGTCATTACACTTTGGCCTAAATGGGTCTCCAAGTTGATGGGCTTGGGCTGCCTATTTTCCAACTTCTCTTAGTTAGTTTTGGGCCCAAATGGTCAAGTGGGTTGTGATGTCTTTGGGACCATTTTAATAACCTTATTGGTATGAAAATATAGTAGATGGGTGATGCTAAAACATGGGCCAAATTTACACCCTTAATATGGACTTTATGCATAATCAAATTTGGACTAATTCGATGTCGAGCCTCGTCTCCATTTAGCTAGCAAATTTAAGTGTAGTAAGTAGGTGACTCACCTGCTGGCTTATTAAGTCCTACAAGCCTTCAATTCACTCACTTCATTTAAGGCCGCGATCTCCTAAATTTGACACAAAACATGTATACACTCGGCCCTTTTAAGCGTTAGACCCATATATCTCCCTATAACACAAAATTTGAGCACTTTTAAAAATATGCGCTAATTTGACTAAACTTTATCAAGTTTCATTTGTATTGTACTAGTATTGTAAGGTGTAGGGTGTTACAATTCTCTTTATACTCAATCATACTCAAATTACTCCACTCTAAATGCTCAATTTTTAGCAACTCAAATATTGAATGTTATGTTTAGAATCCCATAAAAATCATGTGATTTAGGGTTCATGCTATCAAGTATGAAATACATGTACAAATCTCATAGTAAATAATCATGCCATTGAGTAGATTACCTCATGTAATATAATAAGACCTCATGATAGATTTAAGGATTTTAACATTAAGATAGTAAAGTTTCACAAAACCTCAACTCTTTTTCCTAAAATCTTGACTCAAGAAGATGATGAAGGAGCGTGTGAAGGAACAAATTTCACACTTTAGTAAGCCTTACACACCTAAGAATGAAGGAAAGTCAATCTTCAAGTCAATCCTTTCTCTTGAGCGAAAACCCTAACTTCTTCCTCCTCTCCACTTGTTCTCAAGGAAAGCTAAGGAGTGGAATGAGTAATGAATGCCCTTAGGGTTTATGCTAGGACCTCATTCATGCATAAAATATCTAGGGTTTAGTGGAATAGGTTGCGAAATGGACAAAAATACCCCTTATTAAAACTGTCTGCAGGGTCTACAAAACCCCATTTATGACTCGTAAACCCTTATATGAGTCATAGAGTGCCTTTCGTGGATGAAGATCTGAAAATCCTGAGTCACTGGAAATTGATAGGAAACCCCACATTATGAGTCATATTTCCATTTACTAGTCGTAATCTCTCCTTGTGAACAATATGATAGAAATTGATCTTCACTGGAATTTGTCATAAAACCCTCTCCTACGAATTATAACTGGTTTTACGAGTCATAGACTTTTCTCGTAACCCAAAGGGAATTGAAACTTATATCACTAAACCTTGCTACGGGCCCCTTTCTACGACTAGTAAACCCCTCTATGAGTCATAGAGGCTCTCGTAGACTATTTCTATGGTTTTTCTCTAACTTTTCCTCAGTATTCCTCTGCAACACTTATCCATATCAGGTAGAAAGAACTTAAAGGTCATTACATTATCTCCCCCTTAGGATCATTCATCCTCTAATGAAAAGAAATCTAGGTAAATAAGGTCAAGGAATGAATTTCCCTATGCACTCTAGCAATCAATAAGCCCTCAACTCAGTCATGTAGTCGACTAATTAAGAAGTTTTGCAAGTAAAACATTCAAAGATTCAAAAAATCACATCAATCCTCACTCGGACTCTAGAACTCTATATTCTATCATATGTAGAATGAAAAGAGGACTCAATGAATAAAAATTCAAGAATTTAGAGAGAAGAACTTACCATCAACTCTCTCACTCATCAGAAGCTAGGAATTAGTAAGGATATTTGGCCTTCCTTTCTTTCTCCGCCTTCAAAGTAGGTTCCTCTACAAATTGGTTCCTTCATAATATTTTGATAGATGAATCTCTTTGTTCGTCAACTTGTGAACCTGACAGTCAAGGATTTAGATGGGGATCTCTTCATAACATAGGTTGTTTCTCACTTTAATATTCTCAATAGGAACAACTAATTGTGGATCTCCCAAATACTTTTGAAGCATGGAAAAGTGGAAAACTTGATAGATGACCTCTAACTTTGATGGTAGCTCTAACTCATACGCCACATTTCCCACTCTCTTCATAATTTGATAAGGGTCAATGTACCTCCGACTAAACTTCCCTTTCTTTCCAAATCTCTTCATGCCCTTCATGGGTGACACTTCCAAATACACCCAATCATTGACCTTGAACTCTAAGCCTCTTCTTCTAATATCTATATAGGATTTTTGTTGACTCTGTGCCATCCTCAACCTTTATCGGATGATTTTCTCCTTCTCCATGGCTTGATCAACAAAGTTCATTCCAATCAACCCTGCTTCACTCATCTCAAACCATCTAATCGACGACCTACACCTCCTCCCATAAAGTGCCTCATATGGGGCCATCTGAATTCTTGAATGAAAGCTATTGTTGTAGGCAAACTCTATCAAAGGCAATTAGTCGTCCAAATTACCTTTAATGTCAATGGTGCAGGCTGTCAACATATCTTCCAAGGTCTGAATTGTGTCCTCTGCCTGACCATCTATCTGAGGGTGGAAAGTTGTGTTATGGAGAACCTTCATACCCAAAACCTTCTGAAAAGATCTCCAAAATCAGGCAGTGAATTGGGCTCTCTATCTGAGATGATGGACAAAGGGACCCCATGAATTCTAACAACCTCCCTTATATAAACTTAGGAATAATCCTCCATGGTGTCAGTCATCTTGACTATTAAGAAGTGGGCCGACTTCGTCATCCTATCAATTATCACCCAAATCGAATCATGATGTCTGTGGGACCTCGGTAAACTGATGATGAAGTCCATGTTAATCATCTCCTATTTCCACTCTAGAATCAAAGGTTTGAGACACTCCACATGGATTTTACCACTTAGAAACAAACTCAATAATATCTCTCTTAATTTCACCCCACCAGTAGACTTCTCTTAAGTCATGGTAAATCTTAGTAAACCCTAGGTGAATGGAATATCTAAAGCTATGGGCCTCTATCAAGATCCTCTGTCAAACCCTATCCATATTTGAACAATCTACCTTGATATCTCAATACTCTATCTCCCTTTTTGGCGAAAGTGATCAGCTTCTGCTTATATAAATCCTCCTTCAACTGAAGTAAAATGAGATCTTGATCTTGTTTCTCCTTCTCCTTCACTATTAGAGATGAGGCAGATCCATTATGCACACGAACTCCTCCTTCTACTAATTTATCTAATTGGATCCCAATCATGTTAGTCTATGGACCTCCTTGGTTAATTCTCTCTTCTTCTCCTCCACATAGGCATGCTTCCTATGAGCAACCTGTTAAGAGCATCAGCAACAATGTTAGCTTTACCTGGATAGTATAGGAGGCTCATGTCATAGTCCTTGAGTAACTCGAGCCATTTCCTCTTCCTCAAATTAAGCTCTTTCTGGGTGAAGATATATTGCACGCTCTTGTGGTCTATCATTACATCAACATGTGCTCAATACAAATAGTGGTGCCATAGGTTGAGGGAAAACACCATTGTTGCCAACTCTAACTCATGAGTAAGATAGTTCTTCTCATTTACCTTAAGCAGTCTAGAAGCATAGGTAACAACCTTCCCCCATCTGCATCAATACATAGTCTAGAAGCATAGGTAACAACCTTCCCCCATCTGCATCAATACACATCCCAATCCCACTCTCAAAGCATCAAAATAAATCACAAACCCATTCGTTCCATCAGGCAAGGTCAAGATAGGTATGGTAGTTAATCTCGCCTTTGACTCTTGGAAACTTTTCTCACACTCGTCGGACAATTAGAACTTGACCTTCTTCTGGGTCAGTTTGGTTAATGGTGCGGATAGGGAAGAGAACCCTTCAACAAAACTCCAATTATATCAAGCTAATGCCAAAAAACTTTGTATCTTTGTCGGTGAAGTTGGTCAACACTAGTTCTTGACCACCTCAATCTTTAGAGTATCTACTTGAATTCCATCTCTAGAAATCACATTACCTAAGAAAGCTACATATTTAAGCCAAAACTCACACTTGGAAAACTTTGCATGTAACATATTGTCTCAGATTGTCTGCAATGTGACCCAAAGGTGATTGGCATGCTTTTCTCATCTCTGGAATACACCAAGATATAATCAATGAACACAATCAAGAACATGCCAAGATACTATCTGAATACTCTGTTCATCAAATCCATAAAGGTTACAGGTGCATTTAGCAACCCAAAAGATATTACCAAAAACTCATATGAGGTGTATCTTATAGAAAACAGTAGCACCCTGAAGTTTGTCAAACAAATCATCAATCCTCAGAAGATGATACTTATTCTTAATGGTCACCTTATTCAATTGGCGATAGTCAATACACATTGTCAGAAAACTATCCATCTTTCGCATGGACAAGATCATAGCACCCCATGGAGAGATGCTTAGTCTTATCAATCCCTTCTCCAACAAATCCCTCAACTGCTCCTTCAACTATTTTAATAGCCTAGGGGCCATTGTATAGAGTGGAATAGAAATAGGTTAGGTGTCAGGTAGTATGTCAATCTCAAAATGGATATCCCTATCAAAAAGGACTCCGGGAAGATCGTCAGGAAGAACATCAGGAAACTCACTCATAATCGGAACATACTCAAGAGAAGGGGACATCATCAAACTTAACTCACACGAGGTGATAGACCCATCTCTTAGATATTAGTTTTTGGGCTTTAAGGTAATAAATAAACTTACACTTAGGAGCAACAAAATCTCCTCTCTACTTAATAATAGGCTCATTCGAAAACTCAAATTTAATAGTTCGAGTTCGGCCATCAACAGAGGCATAGTAGGCTTGAAGCCAATACTTACCAAGGATCACATCAAAATCAACCATTTCTAACTCAATCAAATCAAATAGAGTAGTTTATGATAGATGGACACCACATAATCTCTACAGATTCTCTCAGCTCGAAGGAACTCACCAACAGGAGTAGAAACAAACAATGGCTCAAGAAAACACTCAAGAGGAATCTCAAATCTACTTGCCACATATAAGGAAAGGTAAAGATTCGAAGCATACATGTCACAACATCTAGTGCAACCACCTGATCTTGTCAGTTTCTCATCACATGCAAATTGTTTATCCCACCGCCTGCCCCTGTCTCTGATTACCCTTTGCTGGTGGTGCTGTGGTAGAAATCTAGGCCTTATTGCCCCACACCAAAAGTTCCCTCTGAAAGTGACCCAGTTGGCTACACTTGTAGCAACCATTCCTTCCATCTCTACACTATCTCAAATGCATTCTGCCATATTTCCCAAAAGGTGGATTAAATTTAGAGCCAAGAGTGGCACTTGCTTAAGACTGTGCACCCTGTGCTCTAAAGTTTGGCTGGTCTTGGGACCTCTAATCATATCTATGGCTTGAAGTTGGTGCACTGGCTGAAGATGGTTCATTGCTAGAGGACCTCTTCTACAAGTAAGACTTATCTACCTTACTCTGCTTGCTATGACTGGGATCATACCCTATTGATCTGGCCTTCTTACTCAAATACTCCTCTCTATCTTTCTTTTTATCCTCCTCGGTCTATTGGGTGTATACCATCATTCTAGAGATATCCATGCCTGCAATAAATAATGCCGCCTTGAACTCTTTCTTCACCTGATTGCCCAAACTAGATACAAATTTATTCATTCTCTTTTTCATATCCAGAACCATCTCTGGGGCATACTTGGATAGATGAATGTATTTCATGCTATACTCTTTCACAATTGTCCCCTATTTCTTAAGATTAACATACTATTCAACCTTTGTCTCTCTCGACTACTGAGGAAAGAAGTAATCGAGGAAAGAACTCTCAAACTCATCCAAAGTAGAAGGCTCAACATGATCACCTCGACTCTCTTCTCATTGGTTGTACCATACATTGGCCACATCTTTGAGCTAGCAGGCAGCAAGCTCCACTCCCTCAATCTCAGTCTTATGCATAGTCTTCAGTACTTTCCACATCTCATTAATAAATTTCTTAGGGTCCTCCTAAGTCTTATTCTAAGTGTAGACAGGGGGTTCATCCTCAAAAAGTTTCTTAGTCTGGTGGCAGTTGTTGACTCATGATAGGTAAAACGAGGGGTTTATGAACCCTGGTTCCTGCTTTGGGCAGCTACCAACAGGAAAAGCATAGCAATAGCTCCTCTGATGTCAACCTTTATGGTAGGATCAGGTGGAGTAGTTGGCGTCACAAGAACACAAGTAGTTGCAGTGCTAGCTTAAGTATTCCTTTGAGTTACAGTGCATCTAGGAGACATGATCTGCAATTGCATAATGGTGCAATTAGAAAAGAATTTTAAAGATTTTTCAACCCTATTGTAGGAACTCAGTTCACAAGAAAGGGTAATAGTTCATAATGTCCTGTAGCCTCATACTTATTAAGTGTGGTGCACAACACAGTCTTAAACAAGAGTCTACTAGACATGGCTTCATAGACTCCCTAGAGCTCTTAGACTCTGTGCTCTGCTACCAAGTTTGTCACGCCTTGGGTAGGTACCCTTGGAGTGGTCGCCACTTGAAGAACCATTATTGATTCCCTAAGAGAACCACTTGTCCTCATCATCACATCAACTCGACAGTGAAAGTATAATTTAGAAAGTAAGACATCATATGCAAGAGGATAAATAAGTACATACTCTACTGTTTGATAGCATATAATGATGATAAGTTTAGATACAAAATACATGTTAAATACACTAATACAACGTCTATGAAGCCTCGACTTAACCATCCAAAATGGTGCCATAAAAGACCATGTACACCTCAAACAAAAGTAAATAAAGTACTCATGTCACACGTCTAAGTCTATAAGGAAGGATAAACACTCTACGCTCTCAACACCCGAGAGAATCAACATTCAATCTATGCTCACTGTGCATATGATTATAACAACTAAACATCGGTGAAAGTTCATGCAAACTATGGAGATAAGAGATCAAATGGGTAACACCAAAACTTACATATCAGACTTGGCCATTGAGGCCCCAGTTATTTAGAGACAAGATACAACTAAACTATATACAATGAGTCTACAAAGCCTCTATAAGATAACCTAGGTCAAGATAGGCCCCTCCTTACTTAGTATTACTACACAATAGCAAAATGCAAAAGTACCTATACCGACAACATAAATTACAGCGTCCCCCAAAAGTAGATGGGTGTCAGGTGCACCTACACTAGAGGTCTATAGTTGGAGTACCTATACCGACAACATGAATTGCAGCGTCCCCCAAAAGTGACGTCAGTATGGAATAATGTATTAAATATGTAAGGCAACAACATATGTAAAATGAGAACTCAAGTGAAATCAAGTGGTAATACATGAATGCACATATCATAATAAAAGACCACCTTTGTAATACTTGTGGAGCCATGTACATTACATTCTTTTCTTTACTCTTCAGTAATTAATGATTTTTTTAGCCAGGTACCACAAATGACAAGTTGATCAATGGTAAACGAGGATGACCCCCGCTAGGCAGTTTAACCCCTAGGATTTTCCTCACAACTGTACAAATTGGGGTCAATCCATTCTAGGTTGTTGCCCCTAGGCTTCCACCCGTATGAACCAAGTGAGATCAACTCATGCTAGGATTTTGCCCTTGGGCTACCACCCTGGAACTTTGAACACTATTCCAGGTTGTTCTTTAATACTTTGAGATTGTTACACCAATGGTCATAGTAAATTTTGGAGCTGTGGAAATATGCCAATGTCATATAAGATAGGACAATGGTCACTTAATGTAGTACCATAACATATGAATGAAATGCAACTTTGACATACTACGTAGGAGTATAAATGAGAAAATTGGCTTTATGAGTGAACGTGGACTCCTCATGTTTGTGCTTTTAAGAGTAAAACTACAAGTTTACTAATAATAAGTACCACCACTATTAGAATAACAATTTGAAAGCTTACTAGTTGGTAGTGAAATGAATGTTAGATTTCATTCCAAAGAATATGGAACATAGATTTCATTCCAAAGAATATGGAATTGGATGGCATTACATACCTTGTCGTGCCACCTTTTTGTCACTGCTATGTAACCTCCCCATTTTCCAAATGTCTATATATAATTGAATAGGTGATGAAACTAGTATTAGTAGTGAATAAACACATGTAGGCAGCTTACTCACGCCCATAAGTTATACCCGGGCAGCAAGCCCAAAATTATCAAATTAAGGGTGTTCCTTAAACTTCTTCTCCTATAATTGTATTTGCGGTCACACCTCCTACCATCATATATCTAAACAACCCCTAAATATTAAAATTTAGTAGGAGCTATGTGAACTTATGGTAGCCGAGCATTGTCTGATGAGTTTCTACTAACAATACACTAAATTATAAATGAGCTCACAATTCAATTTAAAGGGGACTACCCTCCATGGTTGTCCCAACGTGCACATCACACTAGCAAGCTTCCCACAAGGTTACCTCATGTTAAAAGGAACACCCCAACCTCATTAACACATATAAAATCCCCTAATTAACTCAAGCATAAGAGGGAGAAAACAATAGTAACTTACATTACTTGTGAGGGAATCTTGCACTCTTAACTTATATCTTCCAAGGGCTGAACTCTCCTTCAATCCTAGCTTGAGATGAAGCATGATATTCAAGAACCCTAAAGGTTTTTATGGCTGTTATAGGAAGACAAAAGTGGAAGAAAGAGAACCTTAGAAATAAGATTTTTTCTCAAGTGTAAAATGGCTAAAAAAGAGCTAGTTACATTCCTTTTTAAAGGGACTAACTTAGGCCCACTTTCTATTTAATTGTTTTCCATATTTTACCAAGTAGGTGATGAACCTACTTGGCCTTTTAACTTGGGCCTTTATGGACCTCCACCTATTGGGCCTTGGCTGCTCAGTCTTCCTTTTTTACTTCATTTGGCTTGGGGTAGAATTTTAAAGTAAATGGTTAGTGACCTTGGGCCCTATAAGATGGCCTAACAAGTCTTAGTAGGTGGTGCACCTATTTGGCCCTTTAGCCTGGTCAAAAAGTCCAAGTAGGTGATGCACCTACTTGCTTCATTAAGTCGAGCAAGCAGCTTGTTCTTTTACTTTAGTTTCAAAATATTAATCCCACATATTGTGTCTTAATACTTCACTTTTGAGTTTCAATTCAAATAGCATCCTATTATATCAAATTTAGATGATTTTATCGAGTTTTAACTTGGAATCATACCCGTGTGAACATGAGGGATAACACAACAACTCTTGATCCAATTCAAATTACCACCACTCTTTTGAATGAAGCTTAGTCCCTCACCTATACCATAGGCCTATGTCCAGTGCCATATAGATAGGACTAAAAATATAGAAAATACGAAGTGTTACATCCTCCCCCCATTAGGAACATTTGTCCTCGAATGATTGTATAGTTAGTCGGCCCAAACAAGTTCAAGTCTAAGTTACATAATACTATTAATCACATGATACATATAGGCCATACTTACTTGTGAATGTCTCTACTCTAAACTTTTCATTTTCGTCAGTAGATTGAAAGAGATAAGGGTACTTGGATCTCATTGCTTCTTCTGCTTCTCAGGTACCCTTTTTAACTTGCTTGTTCATCCATAGTACTTTCACAGAAGCTACATTTTTATTTCTTAACTTCTTGACTTGTCTATCCAAAATAGAAATGTGTACTTCCTTATAAGTAAGATCTTCTATAAATTGTACATCTTCGATTAGAGTGATACGATATGGTCACCTATACACTTGTGAATCATTAAAACGTGAAACACTGGATGAACCATAGAAGGCTCCTAAGGTAGCTCCAATTCACATGCAACTTGGCCAACTCATATAAAAATCTTATATGGTCCTATGTAGCATGGACTAAGCTTTCCATTTTTACCAAATCTCGTTACTCCTTTCGTTGGAAACACCTTCAAGAACACCCAATCTCGTATTAAAAATTCTTGTCCTCTTCTTCTTGCATTTGCATATGTTTTTTGTTGACTTTGAGTTCTTCCTAACTGCTATTGTATTATCTTAACCTTCTCTATATCGTGATGAACAAGATCTGGCCCAAATAAGGCTGTTTCACATCCTTCAAACCACTCGATTGGTGACCTAAACTTTCTTCTATTCAAGGCTTCATAAGGTGTCATTTTGATACTCGAGTGGTAGCTAATGTTGTAAGAGAATTCAATAAGTTGAAAATGGCCATCCTATCTATCATTAAAGTCTAACACTCAAGCTAAAAGCATATTCTAAAGTGTTTGAATTGTGTGTTCGGCTTGACTATCTGTTTGAGGGTGAAATGTTGTACTCTAATTCACATTCATCCCCAAACTTCTCTGACATGACTTCCAAAAATTTGTAGTGAATTGAGCTCCCTATCATATATAATAATGATTGACACTCCATGCAACCAAACTATAATAATGATTGGCACTCTGTGCAACCGAACTATCTCTTTGATGTACAACCTTGCATATTTGTCAACTGTAAAAGTAGTTTTTACCGGCAAGAAGTGCGCTGATTTAGTGAGTCTGTCAACTGCTACCCATATGGAGTCGAACTTCTGAAATGACCCAGGTAACCTAGTAACAAAGTCCATGTTGATCATGTCCCACTTCCAAATTGGAAGTTCTATATACTACTGGTACCCTCCCAGCCTTTGGTGCTCTGCTTTAACTTCTTGACAATTTGTACATTGAGCTACAAATTCTGCAATATTCTTCTTCATTGCCCCCCACCAATATACTTCTAAGTCATGATACATTTTGGTTGATACTTGATGGACCAAATACATTGAATGATGTGCTTTTGTCATAATTCTCCTTTTTAGACTATCTACATCAGGTATGCACAATCTGTTTTGACATCGAAGTACTCCCTCTTGTGTAAGCTGAAATGCCTTTGTCATATATTATTGTACATTCTCCTTAAGTCGTAATAGAATGGGATCAATGTACTATTTATCTTTCACTTCAGGTATCAACGAAGAATCTGTGGCAATTTGCATAATAATTCCTTCACCTGGAGATTCAAGTAGATGAACTCATAGGATACATATTTGACGTAGATCTTTACTCAACTATTGTTCTATTATGGATTGCCCAAAAGTGCTTTCCATTGTCTTACAGCTTAAAGCATCCACAACTACATTTTCACGACTACATTTCCCCTGCCGAGGTGGTAAAAAAATTGATGTCATAATCTTTTAATAACTGAAGCCACCTTTGTTTCCTTAGATTCATGTCCTTTTGCTTAATGATGTATTGTGGACTCTTGTGATTAATATATGTGTCAAAATGAACTCCATGCAAGTAGAGACGTCATATGTTCAGGGAAAATATAACTGTTGCTAGCTCAAAATCATGGGTTGGATAGTTTTTCTCGTGTGGACACAACTACCTTGAGGCAAACCTCCTATAGTAACATGCCAGACCATGAAACTACAAACCTCCGTAGGTCTTGTAGGTCTTGGCCAGTTCTTCACAGCCTCTATCTTTTGGGTATCAACCCTTGTTCCTTGATTAGATACAATGTGCCCAAGGAATGCCACCAATTTTAACCAAAACTCACACTTAGAAAACATTGAATATAACTTACGATCATGAAGAATTTGTAATACTTCTCATAGATGATTAGCATGATCCTCTTCTTACCTTGAATACACCGAAATGTTATCTACGAATACTATAACAAACTCATCCAAAAATGGCTTGAACACTTGATTCACTAAATTCGTAAAAACTATTGGTGCATTTGTTAGCCCTAATGACATGACTAAGAACTCATAATGGCCATACCGTGTACAAAAAGTTGTCTTGGGTATATCTTGATTTTTGACTCTCACTTGGTGATGACCCAACCTCAAGTCAATCTTTGGAAAACACTTTGCACCCTGTAAATGATCAAATAGATCATCAATTCCAGGGAGGGGATATTTGTTCTTTATCGTCACCTTATTTAACTGTCGGTAGTCAATACATATCCTCAATGATCTATCTATCTTGTGTACAAATAAAACTGGTGCTCCCCAAGGGGACATGCTAGGCCGTATAAATCCCATCTCTAGCAAATCTTTTAATTGCTTCTTTAGCTCCTAGAATTCTACTGGAGCCATTCTGTATGGGGGAATGAATATAGGTTGTGTATCTAGAAGCACATCAATACCAAACTCAACTTCTCATTCGGGAGGCAAACCTAGAAGATTTTCAAGAAATACATCTGAACATTCATTCACCAACAGAACAGATTGAATGGTTGGGGGATCTGCATCTACATCTTTCACCCCCACTAAATGACATATATAACCTTTAGGCACCATCTTTCTTGGATTAAAACAAGAAATAAACCTAGCTCTTGGTTCCCTAATATTTCCTTTCCATTTAAGGACTGCCTCCTTTGGAAAATGGAACTGCACCATTTTAGTTTGGCTTTCAACCATGGCATAATAAGAAGCCAACTAGTCCATACCCATAATAACATCAAAATCTACCATTTCTTAATTAACAAGGTCAACTAATGCGTTAGGATCACTAATAGTTACTTTGCAATTATGATAGACCCATTTAGCTGCAATGGACTCACTAATTGGCATTAACACTTCAAATGGATTAATCAATAATATGTGTACTCTTTGGAACTTCCATGCTATTAATGCAATAACATATGATAGGGTACATCCTTGATCAATTAATGCATATATAATATGTGAAAAGAAAGAGAATGTACCTGTAACCACATCCAGGGAAGCCAGCTAATTTTGCCGAACTCCTAGAGCATGCACGCGATTTTGAGCTACGCTAGAACGAGTTTCCCATATAAAACCCCTATCACGACTTGAAGACAATTGTGGACCCCTACCTAAGGAAGGCATTGTTGATGACAATGCAGGAACGTATCCAGTAGGTGTGAACATACTACTAGTATCCTATTGAGGGAAATTTCTCATCATAGGACCCAGTGTACCACACCAAAAACAAACATCTATTCCAAATCTGCATGCACCTAGATGAGTCCTCTTGAATTGCTTACAAGGCCATCAAGGAGGTTTTGATTGGCTCATACTCACTTGCTCTTGGTGCTCTGCTATTCGTGAACCTTGGATTTCACTTTGTTGCCCAAACTGATTTCCCCTAGACCCTTGATAACGAGGTGGAGCACCAGCCATAGAGTACAAAAATGATGGCCTGGGTGGTCTATTAGAAAATCAAGGCCTAAACTCACCTTGGGATGGTATAAACTGCCCCGTAAATCTACCCCTCTTGGACTATGCTCTTTTCAACTCTTTGGTCCTCCTACATTGACATTGATCCTTCAACTTTTGTGAAAAAGCTTGCATCCTTACTATATACATATCTTATTTCATGGATAGAATGGAGCAATCTCTTACTTGGTAGGGATCTAATCTATCCACATATCGATGAACTCGATCCTCCATAGTAACAATCATATCAGGAGTATACCTGGCCAAAGAATTAAATTGAAGAGTATACTCTTTACTTCTCATAGCACCTTGGTGAAGATTTAAGAATTAATCTGTACAAGCCTCTTGAATCTCCAATGACAAATATTGGTCAATTAATGCCTTTTTTGAACTTTTTCTAAACAACTAGAGGTGAATACGTACCCCTGGATTGCTTCCAAGTTTCATACAACAATACAACCATCCCTTTTAATCTATGTTTTGCTAGCTCACCAATTTCTATACCACTTACACATATAACATCCAAGGTCCATTGGATTTAGTCGACAAAGTCTTGTGGATCTTATTTAGGATATGACACAGTGAATGAAGGAGGATCCAAATTAAGCAAGTCGTGTATCTATGTGCTAGTTGCCTATCTGCACCACTAATACCGACAACTGAACCTTCTTTCCTTTTACCTTGACCAGTGACTATATGAGTCAATAATTGGACTTAGAATATTCTCTCAAGGATATTTTAGGGATTTAGATTAGTTTATCATTTTCTCTTAGAAAACTCATTTTAGGGATTGCAAATCTTCCTTTGTACTTATTGATGATCACTATCAAGCATTTGGGTTTACAACTTGTGGTATCTACAGTCTTCATTGTTTTTGGTAAAACTCTCAACTATGTCATTTATTTGCATATTTGCTTGTTTTGCTTTAGCCATGAGTAGCTAAGCACCCACTGTGGTGTCTACAATCTTCATTGTTTTTGGTAAAACTCTCAAATATGTCATTCATCTGCATTTTTTCTTGTTTTGCCTTAGTGAGTAGCGAAGCACCCACAACTTGGGATTGTAGAAATCATGGGTAGTTGATTTAAGATAACCTAGGTTTACTACATTTCTATGATTAGGGTTTTTCTCTTAATTATAATTATCATTTGGTGGTGGCCAACACCAAACCCTTCTTACTATAACTAGCCCGACAAAGGTAGTAACGAATAGGAAAAGGGAAGTAGATGAAAGGATTTTACTGATGTGTTCTCATCTAATCAACCAAACTTGAACAAGGGGAGGTTGATTGGGACTATTAGTAACGGTTAGTTGGTAGACCATGATGGCCTACCAAGCTCCATGGTGAAATTCGACCTTCATCTTCACAAAAGGGCTAGAAGAACCTAAGTTACCATCCTGCATGCGAATTTCCAATTTTAGTTATATTCCCTAGGGAAATAGAGTCAACAAACTATGGTGAACATAGTTTCCCAGTTGTCTCAAAAATTGAGTGTTTCCTCGCGTCTTAGTTTAGTGTTTATTTCACTTCATTTTTTAATAACAACCCCCCTCCCCATTTAGAGATTTTACACATTTATGCTTGAAATAATTTGTAGTGGACTCTTGTAGTCAAGCCCCGTATTCCCTATGGATTCCACCCTAACGCTCAGTTAGGCTAATTACTGATAGCAACCACTTTCATATTGTAGCATGAACATCATCAAATATTATGGCGCCATTGTCAAGGTATACGACTAGGTTTTGACTTGAGTTCACTATTAATCAGTTCTAGTATTGATTTCTAGAATCTCTTGTATTTTACTTTTGTTTTTGTTTGTTGTTGTTTGAGTTTATTTGCAGGGTCTAGTAGGTTATATGCCTAACACAAGGAGCCAAGGCAATCCCTTAGCTCCACTCAATTTGGAGATCCATTGAGTACCATGAAGAACAGCTCAAGTGAATGAGTATATAGAGGTTGAGGAGGATATGCACAACAAAAGGGTAACAGACCAAAACTCAGGAACTTCAAGGAAAATGCTTACGGATAGAATCAATATCAATTATACCCTATGGGTTTAGATGTTACCAGTGCCATCATACTACCTCCTTTACTGATAGGTACTAAGTTTACGGTATTGAGTGGATTCCTCTAAATTTTCCAATAACTCAAATTATTCACAGGGCTACCTTTGGAAGATCCCCACTGTCATCTTCCAAATGTGGTGTGTTTTTGCAAGAGCGTCATGGGGACAGAAAACCTTTCTCTGGATGTTGTTGGTTTAAGGATGTTTCCACTATCATTAATTGGCAATGTAGTTGTATGGACGTCCGAGCTTCCTCCCAGTACTAGTACAAGTTGGGTTGAGCTTCAGAGATTATTTCTTGAAAGATATTTGCTAAGATCTAAAATGTTGAAGCTCAAAGACCAAATCAATAACTTTGAGCCATTGTCGGATAATTCTGTTAGCACAACATGGGAGAGGTTCAGTGAATGCTTGAGGATGGTCCCCGATCACAAGATTGTTGATAATGCTTTGGTTAAGATTTTCTATCGGGCACTTGACAAGAATAGTCAAGCTTGTGCCGACATAATCATGGAAGGCATGTTCCTTGACCAACCTTTTGCATTGATAGCCATAAGAATAGAGCAAGTGGTCAAAATAAACAGAACATGGGGGCAATGAGAGTGAGGTGCG
The DNA here is from genome assembly GCA_025774065.1 of Solanum ossicruentum. Taxonomy (NCBI): domain Eukaryota; kingdom Viridiplantae; phylum Streptophyta; class Magnoliopsida; order Solanales; family Solanaceae; genus Solanum; species Solanum ossicruentum. The sequence goes on along the minus strand of JAOTQR010033911.1, from coordinate 33,068 downwards.
ATGAAACCTTGTTTTATTGTTAACACCAACAATGACCAAGCAAAGGTAAATGAAGAGATCATGGAGCAACTTGCTCAACTTCGCACAAGTATGGACTTGATTTAAAGCAAAATCAAGCAAGTGCCAAGGAAGTCACTCACCAACCTTCGAAGGCTCCTATCTATTATGATCCTTTCTTTGATGAGGATGCATGCTTTGTAAGCAACCAAGTGGTGGGTTTCTCGAATAACCCCCAAGGGTCTAATTCGGACTATTGGAGGCAAGGGTCAAGGAATCATGGTCGGAATTTCAACTATGATGCGTGAATAGAGACAACCGTGGTAGATACTATGAGAGAGAGTGTCAGACGTTGAGTGGGGAACAAGAGAGTGTTAAAGGAATGGTCTTTATGTGCCTCCTCAGAACCGTGATGCCGAGTCAAGTAACTTTATAATTGAAGAGATGTTTTAAAAGTTGTTGAAGAGGGCCGACAACTAAGATGAGACTTTAAAAGGATTAAAAGCAGATATTTCAATTATTAACCAAAAAATAAAGTCTCTCTCAGTGGCGATTAAGCAACTAGAACAACAATATAGACAAGTTTCTTCACAATCGAACCAACGCCAAAAAGGCTCCAAACCAAGCAATATGGTTCAGAATCCTCAAAATAAAGGGAACTGTGTAGCGGTTATGACCAATGTGGCAAGAGTACAGTAGATCCCCGTATGTCAGTAATTATGGATGAAGTTGATGAGAAGGGTCTTGGTGGTTAAGTCATGGTTGAGGGACAAGATTCGAAGGTCATTGGGATGCGTCATGAAGAGACAAAGAAGCACAATCAATTGAAATCAAATCAAAAAACCCCTCCCGCTTTCCCACAAAGTCTTAAGAAAAAAAAGGAAGGTAAATTCGAAGACTTCCTCTCGATGTTGAAGCAACTCTCCATCAACATTCTTCTTCTAGAAGCTTTGGAGAAAATGCACAGTTATTCCAAGTATATGAAGGATTTGGTGACCAAGAAGCGCACTTTGAGACAAGAGTTCTCACAAGAACTCCAACAATGTAGTGCAATTATGACCAAATGCCTTGTGCTAAAATGAGACGATGCCGGTACATTCCCCATCCCTTGTACAATTGGTGGTGTTGAGTTCGCGAGAGCATTGCGTGATTTAGGGGCGAGCATCAATTTAATGCCTCTTGCTGTATTCAAAAAGTTTGTCCCTGGCACTCCTACCCCAACAAGAATGAGGTTGCTTATGGTGGATTGAACCATTAAAAAGCCCAAGGGAATCCTTTTGGATGTGCTTGTTAAAGTTGATAAATTCATCTTTCCTACAAATTTTGTGATCCTTGATTGTGACATTGATTTTGAGGTGCCCATCATTTTGGGGATACCATTTCTGGCCACTGGGAGAGCACTAGTGGATATAGGTTCGGGTGAACTACGATTTTGGGTTAATGATGCAAAGGTTGTGTTTGATATTTACCAATCTATGAAACACTCGGATACATGCAAGAGTGAGGTGTGGACCCTCGATGATAGTTGATGAAGGATGATGAAAAAATTGAGCTACGACGTTAAACAAGGCACTTCTTTGGAGATAACCTAAGCATTATTGATAATTGTTAGTTTGTTTTAAGTGTTTTTGCTTATTGAGATTCTTAGGTAGAAGGTGTGAGTGTGTTTTTATGTTAAAAGACATTGATGTAGTTGTAAAAATTTTGAAGATTGTTGTGCTTTAAGACTTTGTTTGCAGGAAATAATGGAAGAACTAAAGATCTGAAAAATGGCACTTGGAGCAACCTCTACGATTAGGACTACGAGTCGTAGTCTGCATTATGACTCATTGTCATGCCTCATAGAGGGAAACAATGAGTATCAGGAGTTGTCACGTACACTTTGAGCCAATCATAAAACTCATAGTAGGGTTCGTAGTGCCTAGGTATGAGTCCTTAATTTCTGCAAGTGTTGCATCTATTATGAGACTGGAACTAACAAATTTAAGGACATCCTGTGACTCGTAGTCAGGGTCTCATAGGCCCAATCAACAACTTTTTAATTTGTGTCCGATTTTTCTTATATAAGGTGTCAAAATAACATTTGACCCCCAATATTCATTTGTAACCCTAAGATCGGTGGATTCTCCCCCATATCCACTCAGTATTTCCCTTTTCCGACCAAAATCCCAGCTACCATGTCATTTTCCTGTGAAGATTCTGGCAAAGTCACTATTCCCAGGGTTTGGTGTGGTTTTTGATTCCCTTTGCTTCAGTTTACTTCTCTAAGTGATCGGTAAGATCCATGATTAACTTTAGCACTCTTTTATGGTGATATTTCTCATTAGATGAGTACATGCATAGTTTAATCATGTATAATCATGCCATATGGTGATTTTTTATCTAGACATGAAACTTCGGGCTTGTGTGATTTTGAAAGTTTTGTTAGGGTTCAAATTATGTTTGGAAATTCTTGTGATGGTGATTGAAATTGCGAATTTTTTTTTCATGAATGCAATGCTTAATTGTTGCCCAACCATGTTTTAATTATTGTCAAAATTGGAATTTATGAGGTGTGGATTTGTTTGTTATGTTTTAACCTGTTGGATTTGATTGAAATGGTTTCAATGGTCCTATTGAATATCCAGTCGAATTCATGAGTGAGCATAAAATGTGTTTTGCTTTAGGTATGCTTGAAATTATGTTAAACTGATTCAGATTCTCAAGGATGATGGTTGTTCTGAATTTCTGGTGTCATTGTGAGATTTCTTATGTGCCAAACATTCTTTATTACTCTTATGTGCCAAATATTTTGCATAGTGTGTTTGGTTTGTGCTTTGCGTGGGAAAAATGATAGGCACTATAGGTGTTTTTTGTGTTCAGCTAAGAGGCACTCCTATGACTCATAAGTTCCTCTACGAGTCGTACTAGTCACTTGTAGCAAGCACTAGTCCTCTATAGTTCCTTCATGTTTCTCATATGAGACCCACATACGACTCAGAGTATCTGCTACGACTCGTAGTAAGGGTCTTGTAAGCTTATCTGAGTTCTTAAAAATGTTTGTGGAAATGGCTACGAGGCCGGACTATGACTTGTAGGTCACCCTACGAGTCATAACTGCACTTGTATCTGCAAAACCTGCTACTGCTTCAGAGATTTTCTGGATTTCAATTGCCTTTGTCTTTGTTCTTTGTTATTTCTTATGTTATTTGCTAGTTCAGGCATCTTAATGCTTACATGGGTTATTGGTTGGTTTGCAGATATAATCCTCACAAAGGACAAACATGTGATTCGAACTCTCCAATGGAGGTTGATTGATGAATACTCCGAGAAGAAGCATTTAGAGGGATTTGAAGAAGTACATAGAGTCAGGGCAGACCCTGAAGTTAATAGACTAGACCCGGGCACTTACAGCACGGACGCCTATGGAAGTTAGCAGTTCCTTCTAGTCTGAAGAGGAGGAACAATAAGGTAACGAGGATGGGTCGGATAGTAGCTTACCACAAATGATCCCCTCACACTCAGTGTTGGAACGGAGTCGGAGAGCACCTCGCAAATGTAGTAGGAAGAAGTCCAGTCCTATCCCCCAACCGACCATAGATGGGGTGTCCCAGGGATGAAGGCGATATATGATAAAGGATTAGTGCCTAAGGGACAGGGCAAACTGGTGCGACAATTTCATGAAGAATCAAGACTGAATGACACGGGGTTGGATAAAGTACTTGGGTTGGATGCAGTGTTAGATAGACGTGGGTTAAGATAGACCACATATCAGTTGGGCAAATATGCCCCCTTCGTATCCCATGCATTTTATACAGCTTATCTTGCTACACTCTAACGAGGGTTGCCGAAGAACAAAAAGTTGATCTAGTAGCCGAGGTTACAAGTGGTGCCAGTGAGGGGTAGGAGAGTTCCTATTTTAGAGGAGACTATTCACCCTATTTTGGGCCAACTTATAGAGTGCCTCTGTCTATAGTAGAATATGATGGGTGAATTGATAAGATTTGGAAAATGGTGACTGGGAAAGATATCAAAGCCAGGAGGGAGCTTCAACAGTAAATTGCTAGCCAGATTTGTGAGGAGGACTTAGAGCTGACGTGGGTTACAAACCATGTTGAACCTATAGTGAAGGCCCCCCTCTCTTTCTTGGCTAAGTTTTGGTCGTCCATTATCCATTGGCATATCCGGTATACCTTTACGAATAATGTGATCACTTCGGAGCGGGTTGTGTTATTAGCCAGCATCTTAACCAGTTATAAGATAGACAGGGCCCGACTCATCTCGGAGCAGATCCACGAAGCAGCCATCCCGATAAACACCTCACTACCATTTTCTATTTTTATTTATCATTTGTACAATGTCGTGGGTTTTCCTATTAAACCCCATCGGGACCAGCACCTAGAGGCTACCAGCACCATGGATCCCATCATGATAAAGACTGAGGAGAACTCGGTGGCTTTACCATAAGCAGGTCCTCCTTTTCTTAAGCCATTCCTGGTAGATCCTCCAATTTAGAATGTACCTCCAGCTGCTACCGACACTATTTTAGTTGCTATAGCGCCCATGCCAGGCGTGGCGATCGAGTCCAATCCTCTAGTACTCTAGCATCAGTAGCACCTTCATCACAGGTTGATTCTCTTACTTTTGTTATTGCTTTTTAGGCATTATTACACAGGTTGGCTATGGTAGAGTCCAGACTACATGATCTATCTACACGGTTCAGACCTTGGGTTGACCAGAATGCACGTGACTCTGAGGAGAGGATGAATGTATTCACCCGCAATTCGGTTGATGAAAGAGTTAGAACGGTGGATGCCTGAGTTGATGCCTTTGAGGCAAGAGTCCAACTAAGACTTGACAGTGCAGCCTGCTGACATGAGCGTTGTGACTAAGGAGTTGGCCAAGTTTAAAGCCAAATTGCTTCAGATGTTGGCAACTCCTATTGTAGTCCTAGAGATGTCATCGGGGGGCGATGACGCATTCGATTGACTAGCTAACCGTTCGAGCGTCTGTAGGAAAGGCCCCTTAAGCATGTTGATGATCCAGAATTGACTTAGAAGTGGTAGAGGCCGGAGGAGAAGAACATGCCCGTGGAGGTGGTGTAGGAGTCGCTTCTAATGGAGACTATTCAGAGAGATCAAGAGAAGCATACCCCACATAGAGAGGATACTTTCGGTACTGCTGCAGAGGATAAGGTGCCTCAGGACCCCATAGATGAGCCACAGACTGGTGCTTGAAGCACCATGACGTTTGCTTTCTCTTTACCCCTATTCTTATTTGATCATTTTGGATACTTTGTTCTATTGTTAGATGATCTTTTTGTTATGTTGAATTTTTGATATGCTTAAATATTATTATGATGGGATGTTGTTTTTACTTATTTTGTGGATGTTAGTTTTTGGGTTTCTAATGTATGTACATATATATATTTCTATGTTATCATGTCTGTTTTTCGTTCTTGTTTTTACTTTGAGGAAAAAGTATCCTATTTTTGTGAGGTGTGGGAAGTTATGGATTACAACGAAGTCTGAATAACCTCGAATCCATAAATTTCTCTAATTTTGATCCTAAGGTTATCTTGCCATTCTTCTTTTTCCTTGTGGATGTCTAATTTTTTGTTGAACCGGCATAGGTAGTGTAGATAATATGTAAATTTGAAGTAGTGTTATCTGATGGCATATAAATAGTCTTTAATACTATTTTGAGGTTTTGAAAAATTGAGTACCCTTAAAATTTTTGAAATTGTGGTTGTTAATGCATTCATACATTTTTGAGTATCTGACAATTTTGTTATGATATTGTGAAGGTAAGCTGAGGCTGAAAGCATAGTTTGTGAGTCTATACTTGATTATGGATGCAATGCCATGTGTGTTGTGAGCTTATTTTGCTACATTCATGCATCTGGTATGGACTCAGAACTTGCCTTAGTACTCTAAGATTGCTTTGGTGATGTGGCAGATATGGAAAGGATCTTAGGCCTTTGTTCTTTAAGTGAACCCACTTTTGGCCTAAATGACCAATGAAATAAGTGAGCGAATCCCTTGTTCCAAATTATTGAGCTTATCATGTACTCATTCTTTCTTGATACTTTACTAACTTAATCTTGTTTGATGTAATACCTTAATATTGGCCATGGTCTATCTTTGAACATGTGAACCTTGATTGAGACCAAAGGCCTAAGTTGAGGGTGGCTACAGTGGTGACCTTAGATTGAGGCCTAGATATTGTATACTTCACCTTAGGCTAAAAGCCTAACTTGAGAGTGGCCCTTATTGTGTAAAGTAATAATAATAATGTGGTTAGTTGGGACATCAAGCAAGAAATAAAAAAGCATGAACCGAGTGAAGAAAAAGAAAATAAAAGTACCTTGAGTTGAGAAAAAGAAGCAAAAAAGAGTTTGAAATTGAGGTACAACTAAAAAAGAGAAAGAAAGCACTTGAGAAAAGCTCAAATAGGCGAATAAGGGTGGATTTATTGAGAAAGGGTTGGATTACGAAAGCAAAAAGTGTTGGTAAACATGTTTTAAGGATAGCTTTTCGTCACTGCTTGCCTAAAATGCCATACCAAAGCCCCCTGGACCTATGTTACAAGCCCATAAGTCCTAAAGTGATCCAAATACACTTTAACACCAAGCCATAAGATGAGTATAGAGGCAAGCCTATGGTGTTAGTCAATATGCATGAAATACAATTATGAGAGTGAGAACGCTACCTTATTCCCTGAATCCTAAATGCTTCTTGAGTGAGTATGAGGGACTTTTTTCCAGTGATGTCATTGGCACTACTTGAGTAGGATATGACTATACCATCGATTGTGGACAGTTAATGCTCCTTAACTTGTCATAGTAGGATTGCCAGGTATCTCATTATGTTCTTGTTTTTGCTTAATAACCTTGCAATCCTGTTTTAAAAATTGTAGTTGGATACATGAATCACAAGAGTTGTTGTATATGCCATTTGTATAGCTGCTACGTGTTTCTATTTTTTTGCGTAGATTGAGTCATCGCTTAAGGACAAGCAACAATTCTAGGTTGAGGGTGTTGATGTGCTGTCAAAACATAACACATTTATTTCCTAAAATAAGGGATTTTGTGAGTTCTTAATCCGGCTTTTTATGGGTTTTATGTGTTTTTTGTGTGTTCTTGCAGAAAAGTTAGGTTGGCATGACTTTGAAGAAAAGTTATAGATTTTGCTAAATCATAAAACATAAGAGCACACCTACGAGTCACAGCCCAAGCTACAAGTGATAGGGTATGTCGTAGCAGGAATTAGAGACCAAAATTTAGAAATCTGCTAAGTGGAGGTCACCCCTACGAGTCCAGCCTACGAGTTGTAAGTCCCACCATGACTCGTGTAGATGGACTCGTAGCAAGAATTAGAGAGAAAAAATGTTGGACCAAAAACTAAAGGACAAGAATATGAGAAAAAAATACGAGTCGTAGCTCAAGAAATGACTCATACCTTAGGTTCGTACTAGTTTAGTCCAAAATGCTAAGAGCCTGATATGAGACCCCGACTACGACTCATAGGTCACCCTACGGGTCGTACCTGCAAGGCGTACCAGGTGTCAACTATCTTTTCTATGTTCTTTTAAGGCTTTATTTGTAAACACTAAAAATACCTTAAGTTGGTTTTTTTAGAAGTGGATTGGAGATTGGGATGATATGAACTTGCATTTGAATATTCTCTCATGAATATTTTGTGTTTTAGATTAGTTTATCACTTTCTCTTGGAAAACACATTTTGTGGATTACAAATCTGGCTTTGTACTCATTGTTGATCAATCAAACTTTTGGGTTTGCAACTTGTGGTGTCTACAATCTTCATTGTTTTTGTAACACTCTCAAGTATGTCATTTATTTGCATTTTTGCTTGTTTATCCTTAGCCATGTGTAGCTAAGCACACACAACCTGTGGTTGTGGAAATCATGGGTAGTTGATTTCAGATATTCTAGGTTTATTGCATTTCTACAATTGGGGTTTGCATTTATTATGTATTTCCCTTCATTATGATTGTCGATTGGTGGTGGCCAACAACAAACCCGCCTACTATCACTAGCTCGACCAAGGTAGTGTTGAAAAGGAAAAGTGAAGTAGAGGACAGTATTTGATTGATGTGTTCTCGGCTAGTCAGCCAAACATGACCAAGGGGAGGTTCATGGAGACTATTGGTAATGGTTAGTTGGCACACCATGGTGGCCGACCAAGTGCCATGGTGAAATTCGGCCTTCACCTTCAAAAGACGGCTGGAAGAACCTAAGTTACCATCCTGCATGCAAATTTCCAATTGTAGTTATGCTGCCTAGGAAAATCGAGTCAACAAACTATGGAGAACACAATTCCTATGTTGTCCCTAAAATTGAGTGTATCCTCGAGTCTTAGTTTAGTGTTTATTTCACTTTGTTTTTGAATCAGCAAAACCCCCTCATTTAGAGATTTTAGTTATATGTGCTTAAAATGATTAGTAGTGGAATCTTTTAGTCAAGCCCCATATTACCTGTGGACTGGACCACGGTTAGGTTAATTGCTGACAGCAACCGCATTATTATTAGAGCGTGAAATCATCATCCCTTCTCCAAAATTTATCTGCTTACCAGTACTTCTTATCCTTATGATAGGAATCATTTGCTATATGTAAACACAAGCAATTTAGGGGTTAGATATGATCCACCTGTGACAATGGATCTATGGCACTATCTCGGAAACAAAGCAAATGAGAAAACTCCTAAATGTCCTATAGCCTCATGTTTATAGATGTTGTACACAACACACCCATAAGCAAGACTCTACATAGACACGGCTTTGTACACCCCCTAGGATGACCTTCTCTTATTCCACTTTTGTCACGCCTCAAAATCTATAAGGACGGTCAGGCTGTCATCTCCCTCAAGACCCGAGAAAATAAACATATTACATGTGGTCATTATGCATATTTTTATAACAACTGAACATTGGTAAAAGTTTATGTAAACTGTGGAGATAAGAGATCAAATGGGTAACACCAAAACTTACATACCAGACTTGGCCATTGAGGCCCCAGTTATTTAGAGACAATATACAACTGAACTATACGCAATAAGTCTGCAAAGCCTCTATACGATAACCTAGGTTGGAACAGGCCCCACCTTACTTTAACTACTATATAATACCAAAATGCATATGGTAATGACTCAGTAATGTATCAACTTGGAGCTCACCAAAAGTAGCTAGATTTCAGGTCCACCTACACTAGAGGTCTACTAGCTGGAGTACCTGTATATGCAGCATGAATTGCAACGTCCCCTAAAAGGGACATCATTTGTCACAACCCAAGCCTAGAGCTTAGACATGACATGGAGAGTGAGGAACCCGAAGGAACCCCAAACAAGCCTCTTAGCATATCCATCACACATCCTTAGTTGCGGAAGCAATATAACACAACAAGAGATATAAATCAGGAAAACAGGACTAAGAGAAGTCTTGATATTTATAAAATATAAAAGAGTCATAACTCAAATTATAAGTACATCAATTGTTCCAACAACACCTTTAAACATAGACTGGAGCGGGGGCCAAGAAATTCATTGTGCTCACATCTTAGTATCAAATGTTCAACATAAAGAGATATCAAAGTAAGAGTAGCATAGCTAGTGTCCCCGTACATGAGAACTCAACAAAGCTTATCTTCCAAAGCACTGAACTAGCCACGTGGATGATGATCAGGAGGTGCTCAAGTTCCTACATGGTAACATCATGTAGGCATAGAGTATGTGTTAGTACATTTGAATGTACCAAGTATGTAGTATGCAATGCAACAATACATAGGCAACATAGTTAAAATGCATGTCATAAGCAATCAATAAGTATAATACCAATATGGCATGCATGATTAAAGGTTGAGGTAAAACATGTTTGTAAAAATCATAAAACTTGCAAATATAGATTACATGTGTAGGAAGATACCGTAACGATAGACCAAGCAAGATATTACTTAGAATCCAAGGCATGCCATCCCCTTGGAAGGTGATTGAGCTATATACCCCTCAACAAGGTAGTAGGGAATGCCCCCCTAATCTGATAAGGTGATTGAGGTACATACCCGTCGAAAAGAGAGTACGGTTTGCTTGCCACCCACAGACAAAGTGTTTGAGGTACATACCCCTTAACAAGGTAGTAGGGCATGCCACCCCTAACAAGTTGTGGTCAACTTGCAACTCCATAGTTACTTTTCATAAATGCAATGCATACATACAATTTGTTAATGATCATAACATCACCAGACTTGTAAATCGTGCAATATTTCATCAATACTCAAGAATCCTTGTCAAGACATTTTATCAAACAATTGGCGGGTGTGTAATGCTAGTTCAAAATCATGCAATTCAAGAGTTAATTAATATGAGAAAACTTAATGTAAATCAACCCACAAAAGCATAGTAAAACCTTCATGTAAGATACCTTGAAATCCATCGTCAAGTCTCATAATAGACCATAGTTTCATAGCTCAAAACATGCATAGTCACAAGAGACAGACCATCTTATAGTATAACTTGAAATAGATAAACATGTGTTTTTAATCAGCATTTCATAAAATCCCAACATAGTTTATAATCAAAATTCATAATAATTAATACCCATAAGTAGTACAACTTAAAAACATGCAATCTTTTATAAAAAGTAAGGTTTGGCACCATGGGTGAAAGGACCCAATGGTTGAAACCCATATTCCTCAAAATTGGGTTTTCTTTATGTAGTCTTGAAGGAAACTTGAAGCTTGAATAGAGTTCTTGAGATCCAGAATTAAGCTTGAGGCACTTGAATTTGGATGAAATATTTGGTTAAGTGTTAAAGAGGGTTTTGAGTGATACAAAGTTGAAAAATGGCTATTTATAGATGTTTTTACGCATAATTGGCATAGAGCCAAGACCCTAAAGCCTTAGGCCAAAACAAAAATTTAAGGAAAATTTGAGACTGATCTGCACTGCAGGCGTATTACAGCTAGGGAGCAGATTGCCACTGGAAATCCAAAATTTTGAAAAATTATTTTTTGCTACAGTTGCTCTAAAATCGGGGTTTTACCCATTTTCCACTATATTTTTCCCTCTGATCATGAATATGAAGTTGAATTTTTGATATCACATACGGATTTAGAGATATATGGAAATTATGATTATAGGTATTTCCCAAGGCACTTTTTTGCGGCATTTTTTGGGGTGTTCCAATATCTCCCCCTTGGGAGCATTCAGCCTCGAATGTCAAAGAAACGTGCATAAGAGAAATAATCATACAGACTTCATCCCAACATGAACGCAAAAAGTACATTTAAACATCATTTTCAAAAATCTCAACATGAGTGTCAAAAATCACCATATACTTGTCAACATAAACATGGATGCATGCAAAATGACATAAGGGTTGTAACTTAAGACTTGAAATCATGTAGGGGACTTAAATTAGTACCCTAGGCTTGAGTAGGGTGGAAGAGATGTGGATATTGTATTCTCATGTCCGCCTTCCCATGTAGCACTTTCGACTTATTCATTCCTCCAAAGGACATTAACAGAAGTCACATCCTTGTTTCTCAACCTCTTTGCTTGTTTATCCAAAATTTCTATCGGAGCCTCCTCAAAAGTCAAATTATCTTCTACCATACCCACAACATCCAAAGGTACAATAGCACTTGGGTCACCCACATACTTTCTCAACATAGATACATGGAAGATCAAATGAACCATATTCATATCAATGGGCAACACCAACTCATAGGCCACCTTACCAATCATCCTTAACACTCTCTAAGGACCAAGGAACTTTTGGCTCAATTTATCCTTCTTGCAAAATCTGACCACACCTTTTACGGGAGAGACTTTCAAGTAACCCAATCACCAACCGTAAACACAAGATATCTTCTCCTTACATCGAAATAGGAGTTTTGTCTACTTTGGGTTGTTTTCGATCTCTCCCTAATCAATCACACCTTCTCCAAGGCTTCCATGATCAAATTCAAACATAGAAAGCCATTTCCCCACTTAAAACCACCCAACCAATGATCTACACTGCGGACCACAAAGAGCTTCAAAAAGGGCCAACCAATGCTTGAGTGGTAGCTATTGTTGTAAGCAAAATCAATAGAGGAAGATATTCATCCCAAGTACTGTTAAACTCAAAAATACAAGCTCTAAGCATATCCTTAAGAGTTTGGATAGTCCTCGAGGCTTAGCCATTTGTTTGAGGGTGAAAGGCCATGCTAAGCTTAACCTTGGTACCAAGACCTCTTTCGAAAGACCTCCAAAAGAGAGAAGTTAATTGAGCACCACAATCCAAAATGATAGACAAGGGAAAACCATGCAATCTAACCAACTCATGAGTATACAATTTGGAATAATCGTCGGCACCATAATTAGTCTTAACCGATAGGAAATGAGTTGACTTTTTCATCCTATCCACAACCACCCAAATAGAATAAAAATGCTTCCTAGTCTTAGGCAACCCAACCACAAAATCCATGTTGATTTCCTCCCTTTTCTAAGTAGGAATCTCTATATCTTGGGCTAGGCCACCTGGCCTTTGATGTTCAACTTTTACTTGTTGGAAATTGTGACGTCCAGATATGAACTTGGCAATGTCCCTCTTCATACCACCCCACCAATACACTTCCCTCAAATCTCTATACATCTTTGTAGAACCAAGGTGAATAGAATAGGATGAATTATGAGCCTCGTGTAAAATCTTCTTTCTCAAGTCAACAATAGTAGGCACACACAATCTACCTTAGTACCTAAGGGCACCATCTCCCCCTTAGGAGAAAACCTCCACTTTACACTCTCTCACCAAGGCCTTCAACTCTAGCAATGCGTGGTTAAGATCTTGTTTTGCCTTCATCTCCTCAATCAATGAAGACTTAGAACCATCAATAACCACTACACCCCTACCATCAACTTCTTCCAGCCTAACCCCCAATCTAGCCAACTGATTAACTTCTGTACCTACCTCTTTGCCGCTATCATTAACATGAGCTACACTACCCATAGACACCCACTTTACTTAGAGCATCGGGGATAACATTAGCTTTACCGGGGTGATAATGTACACTTATATCATAATCTTTAAGTTGTAATCACCTTCTTTGTCTCAAGATAAGATGTTTTTAGATGAACACATATTGGAGACTCTTATGATCAGTGAACACATCAACATCAACCCCGTACAAGTAGTGACACCAAATTTTCAATGCAAATACCACGGCGGCCAATTAAAGATCAGGGGTGGGATAATTCTTCTCATGCCCCTTAATTTGTCTAGAGGCATATGTTACCAACTTACCATTTTGCATCAAAACACACCCTCAACAAATTGTTGAGGCATCGCAATATATAATGAACCCTTTTGGTAGAGACAAGAGAGGAGCGGAGACAAGCTTATCCTTCAAAGTTTGGAAACTCTTTTCACACTCATCAATCCACAAAAATTTCACCATTTTTTGTGTCAACTTATACATGGGAGAACCAATAGAAGAGAAACCATTTGCAAGCCTCCGGTAATAATCTGTCGAACCTAATAAAATTCTAATGTCCAATGGAGTCAAATGACTAGACCAATTTTCACTTTTTTAGGATCCACCTTAATGACATCATATGACACCTTAGGCCCTAGAAAAGCAACAACTTCTTTCAACCAAAACTCACATTCTCATATTTTGCATAAACCTCTCCTCCCTCAAGATTTGCAGCACCACCCTCAAGTGATCCATATGCTCCTCCTCACTATGGGAATAGATCAAGATATCATCAATAAAAACCACCACAAACAAGTAAAGGTAGGGTTTGAATACCCTATTCATAAGATTTATAAATATAGCCAGTTCAGGAGTCTACCAAAGCACATAACCACCAACTCAAAGTGCCCATACTAGTTCAAAAAGCCGTCTTGGAAACGTCAGACTTCCTTACCTTCAGTTGGTGATACTCAGATTGAAGATCAATCTTAGAAAAGTAACTAGCCCCTTGAAGTTAATCAAAAAGGTCATTAATCCTTGATGATCAAATCCCTCAGTTGCACCATCAACTCCTTCAACACCATCAGGGCCATATGGTAAGGGGGAATAGAAATGGGTTGAATGTCAAGAAGGAGGTCTACACCAAAGTCTATTTCTCTTTCGGGAGGAACACCGGGAAGCTCATTAGGAAAGACATCAAGAAACTCATTAATCACTGCAACTGAATTTATAGGAAGGACTTTGGACTCAACATCCCTAAGCCTCATAATATGATAGAGACACCCCATAGAAATCAACTTTTGGGCTTTAAGACAAGAAATGAATCTACCCTTGACCTCCGCATCAAAACTTTCTATCACACCCAAAGTCCCGTTAAGGTGGATTGGTACTCGTTGTCGATAAGGACCCAGAGAACCAACCTATATCTATGCACTTTCTATACACATTATTAGGGATTTCTTCATTTAACATGACTTTAAGAAAGTAAGAAGTAATAACTATCCAAAAGAAAATGCATATGGCTAGGTCGTTGGGGCTACCGTGTCTAAAGTATGAGACATGACCACACTTTAATTTGCATAGTCTACAAAGCCTCTAGATAAGGAAAAGTATCAGATAAAGGTTGAGACAGGCCTTGCCTAGACTAACTATACAATAAAAAAATATGATCTCTAGACACACAAAGCTCTGAAGTAACTTGGAGCATGGTAACAGTAGGTGGACATCCTGTAATCCTATTAGGGAGTGCTATTAGCACCCGTACCAGCAACATGAAATGCAGGTCCCCCGCAAGGGACGTTAGTACGAGATAGTGTACTAAATATGTAAGGCAAGAAATACTATATATATTAAGTAACAACTCAAATGAAACTATTCACGGATGTAGTATAAGAGACCACCTTTAGTTACACTGTGGAATCATGTACCTTATGTTCTTTTTATTAGTTTACCTTCACTGTATAATCTGCGAACAACATGTAATGCAAATGACCACCTGATCAGTAGTAACTCTACATCGAGATCGGCCCTAGACTTTTCCTTTCACGCCTTGGGCCACCCCCCATGATAGGATTGACCCTGGCTAGTGATTCTTCCACCCATAGGGTTACCACCCATCATTAAGCAATGTACTTTATTTTTCAATTACTTTTGAGATGACTCTTTTGGTGGTAATAATATTAGAGCTGTAGGACTTGTAGGTGTAGTATATGACATTTAAATAATCATACAAGGCAATAAGATAATGAAAAAAGAGTACATTACATAACTAATGAATTGTGTATAAGATGAAACAACTCATGAACTTTAGCTAGCAACAAGAACCCCTGTAACTTGGTATCCAAGTATGTATGCAAACCTGAAAGTGACTACGTATGGGAGAATATGAACATGTGAAAGAGTAGAGACATGGTGAATAGTTGTGTCGGAGTTGATAAGTGCCTTTATGTGCGAAAGAGGGATCTATGTTTCATGTCAAATAATAAGAAATCAAGTAGCCTTACATACCTCAATATATGACCTCGTTATTAACTCGAAGTAACCTTTTTTTCCCTCAAATATATATCTATAATAGTGTAGACAATAATACTAGTATTAGCCACTAAAAAATACTTCTTTGCAGTCCAATTTAATGTAAAAATAAACTTTGGGCAGCAACCCATAAGCATCGACCCAACAATGTTATTTCATCCCTTCTACTGCTAAGCATATGTGTCTATTACCCATTCCATATACATGGTGTATAAAGCCTAGTTTAGGTTTGTAACATCCTATAAATAGTCCACAATTCAAAGCACACACTAACTTCACATGACATGCAATCAGGTAGCACAACCTTACACCATTTCCTTATATCTCGACATTAACAATTCAAAACTATCCGGACTTTAACCAAACTGTCCTTGATACATCTATACTTAAAAACAGTCTCAGAACAGCACCAAAGTAGTTATAAAGGGTGTGAGTCTATCCATCAGCCCCCAAGTCCCAATCAAAATCACACTTAAGATAGCACAATAAAACTCATTGTTAAGTGAAACAAAATCAGGGCAGAAAACTTATATTAATAGCTATAACTTAAACCACATTAGGAACATCAACTTTTCTTCATAATCCAGCTTACAAACCATAGAGAAGTCACTAATTAACAAGGCAAGTGTGCAAAGACTTTCTAAGCACATGTTGTCCGACCTTTGTTTACAAGCATAACTAGCATATACTTCTTGTTTGTCATGAATAAGTATTACAAATACATGGATATTTCCACTTACCTTAGCCTTGAGGATTTAGGTTTGCTTCAAGAACCCTAGAGGAGTTTATTGAATTCCTTGTGAAATGAAGTAAAGAGAAAAAAAAGTCTTTAGTAAAGCTGAAAATTGTTCCAAAGTAAAATGACTTAAGGGAGTAATTTTAAGCCCTTTTAAAGGGACTCTTTTGGACAAATTTCTCTTGGTATTTTGACCACATATCAACACATATTAGTAAGCTAGTGATACAGCATCTTGGGCCATTCACTTGGGCTTAAATGGGTCTCAAATTTGATGGGCCTTGGCTGCCCATTTTCCTTATTACTCTTCACTTAGTTTAGGCCTAATTAGCCAAGTGTGCTGTGATGTACTAGGGCCATTTTATTATTCATCTTGCGATATACGAATTGTTTAGTTACGATTGTAAAACATGGGCTAAAGTTACACTCTTAACATAGACTTTCTTCATAATCGAACTTAGATAGATTTGGCGTTAGGTCTCGTCTCCACTTAGCTAGCATATTTAATCTAAGCAAGTAGGTGACTCACCTACTAACTTCCTAAGTCCTACAATCACCTCACTTATTTCACCTCATTTAAAGTCATGATCTCCTTAATTTGACTTAAAACGTATTTGCACTCTACCCTCTTCAGCGTTAGACATACATGTCGCCCTCTAATTTGAGATTCAAGTGCTTTTAAAAAATTGGTGCTAATTTGGAAAGCCATAGAACATTTCATTGCATAGTACTAGTACTATAAGATGTGGGGTGTTACATCCTCCTCCCCTTAGGAACATTCGTCCTCGAATGTTAGCACAATTGGATAGCTTAACCAAGTTTAAACCTTTACTTACACAAACTTTAGACAACACACTAAGTATTCAATCACATTTATTGTCCCAATTCTGCATGTTGGATTTCCTCTTTAACTTTAAATAAGTAAGGGAAACTTTGATTTCATCGCATCCTCGACCTTCCATGTTATCTCTTCTATTTGCTGGTTTCTCCAAAGTACTTTTACTAAATCTATCTCTTTATTTCTTAGCTTCTTAACTTGATATTCTGGAATAGCAATAAGTACCTTTTCATATATGAGATCTTCTGTAACCTGCACATCTTCAATAAGAGTAATGCGGGATGGGTCACCGATGCATTTTCGAAGCATTGAGACATGAAAAACTGGATGAATTATTCAAAGCTCTTGGGGTAGCACTAGTTCATATGCAACCTAATCGAACCTATTAATAATCTGATATGGCCCTATGTAATGTGGGCACAATTTTCCTTTCTTACCAAACCTCATAACCCCTTTCATTGGAAACTCCTTTAAAAATACCCAATCCCTACTGAGAATTCCAGTCCTCTCCTCCTAGCATCCACGTATGATTTGTGATGGCTTTGGGCTGTTTCTAGCTATTGTTGTATTACCCTAACTTTCTCCATGGCTTGTTGTACTAAATATGACCTAAGCAAGGTGGTTTCACCCACTTCAAACCATCCAATTGGCGACCTATATTTATTTCCATACAAAGCTTCATAAGGTTCCATCTTGACACTCAAGTGGTAGTTATTATTATAGACAAATTCAATAAGTGGCAAATGGTCCACACAACTACCAATAAAGTCCAATGCACAAGCTCGCAACATATCTTCAAGTGTTTGAATAGTGCGCTCAGCTTGATAGTCTGTCTGAGGGTGGAATATTGCAGTCAAATTCACTTGTGTCCCTAAACTACTTTGGAAGGACTGCCAAAACTTTGCAGTGAATTGAGCCCCCCGATCAGATATAATGGAGATTGGGACTCTATGTAGCCTGACTATCTCTTTGAGGTATAGCTTGGCATACTTTTCAGCTATATAATCACTCCTAACTAGCAAGAAATGTGCTGACTTTGTGAGTCTTTCGACTATTATCCATATGGATTCAAACTTCTGAAATGAGCGAGGCAACCTAGTAACAAAATCCATATTAATCATATCCTACTTCCATGTTGGAATCTCTATATATTGCATATAATCTCCTTGCTTTTGGTGTTCTACTTTCACTTGTGGGCAATTTGGACATTGAGCCACAAGTTTTGCAAGGTCCTTTTTCATGCCTCCCTACCAAAACATTCCTTTCAGGTCATGGTACATCTTTGTTGATCCTAGATGGATGGAATATCTGGAATGATGGGCTTCTTCCATTATACTTTTACTTAGTCCATTAATATCAGACATAATTAATCTATTTTGGCAATAAAGTACTCCATTTTGTGTAAGTTAAAGCCTTTTATGATACCTTGACTTACCTTGTCTTTAAGTCGTCGTACAACAGGATCCTCGAACTATTTTATTTCACCTCCATTACAAACAAAGACTCTACGACATTACGCACAATAACCCTTTCCTTTGTAGTTTCAAGAAGGTGAACTCCCAAACTAGCTAGTTGTCATAGATCCTTAGCCACCCCTTGACGTACCACGGCCTGATCACCAATTTCATGATTGACTTACGACTCAGTGCATTGGCTACCACATTTACCTTCCCTGGGTGGTAAAGTATATCAACTTCTTAATCCTTTATTAGCTTTAGCCATCTTTGTTGTCTTAAGTTTAGGTCTTTCTACTTAAAGATGTATTGCAGGCTCTTATGATCTATATATATGTCAACGTGAAGCCCATACAAATAGTGGCACCATATTTTCAGAGCAAACACAACTGTTGCTAGCTCAACATCATGAGTTGGGTACACACCCTAAGCTAACTCCTAAAGCATTGCAATACACTGCATACCCCTCTGTACCTTTCATATGCATCATTCCATTGGAACTTGGTCGCCTTATATGTCAACTTTGTTAGACGTGCAGAAATAGAAGAAAAAGCTTTAACAAACCTTTTGTAATAACCTGTCAATCCTAGGAAGCTCTGAGCATCAATGGGTGTTGTTGACCTTGGCCAATCTTTCACAGCCTCTATCTTTTGTGAATCAACCATTATTCCCTCAGTGGATACAATATGACCCAAGAATGCCACTGATTTTAGCTAAAATTAACATTTAGAAAATTTGGCATACAACTGTCGATCACGAAGAACCTGTAACACTTGTCGTAAGTGATTTGTGTGGTCCTCTTCTGATGTTGAATATACCAAAATGTCGTCTATAAACACTATGATGAACATATCTAAGAATTGCTTGAATACCCTATTCATCAGATCTATAAAAAAACTATTGGTTCATTCCTTAGCCCAAATGACATAACAAGAAATTCAAAGTAACTATAGCGTGTTTTGAAAGTATTCTTAGGTATATCTTTCTCCTTCACCCTCAATTGGTGATACCCCGATCTCAAATCAATTTTTGAAAAGTATTTGGCACCCTATAACTGATCAAATAAATCATCAATCTTGGGGAGGAGTATTTATTCTTAATTGTCACCCTATTTGATTGTCAATAGTCGATAAACATTCTCATGGTGTCATCCTTTTAACGTACAAATAACATAAGTGCACCCCATCGAGACACACTAGGTCTTATAAAACCCTTCTCCAATAAGTCTTTTAGCTGCTCTTTTAATTCGCTGAATTTTACGGAGGCCATTCTATATGGAGGGATGGAAATAGGTTGAGTGCCTGGAAGTAAGTCAATACCAAAATCCACTTTTTGTTCTGGAGGTAAGCCTGAAAGTTCTTCATAGAACACATTAACGAATTCACTCACTACTGAACTGATTGAAGAGTTGGTGATTCTGTCTCCAAATCCCTTACTCTGACTAAATAACACATATAGCCCTTGGATATCATCTTTCCTTCCTTAAAATAAGAGATAAACGTACTCTTTGGTGCCCCAATATTGCCTTCCCATTCAATAGTTGCCTCATTTTGAAAGTGGAAGTACACTCCCTTAGTTTGGCAATCCACAGTGGCATAGCAAGAAGCTAACTAATCTATTCCCGTTATAGCATCAAATTCCACTATTTCTAGCTCAATAAGGTTAGCCAATGTGGCACGATCACAAATAGTTACTACACAGTCATAATAAACCCTTCTAGCAATAACAGATTCACCGGTTTGTATGGACACTTAAAATGGTTTGTTCAATAATTTGGGTATTCTCATAAGCTTCCCAACAACTAGTAGGGTAATGAATGATAATATAGAACCAGGGTCAATTAATTCATATATATTATGTTAAAAGATAGACAATGTACCTATGACCATATCGGGTGAAGCATCAAAATTTTGCCGACTCCCCAGTGCATAAGTGCAATTCTGGACTCCGCTAGAACTAGCTATCCCTTTTACACCTCTACCAAGACCCTTAGGTGCTTGATTACACCTACCTAATGGAGGAACTGATGATGATGATACATAACTTACCCAGTAGATTGTGCTATATCACCCATACGCCTCCTCTAGCAAGTAATGGTCAAGAAATGCCTCTTTGAACTCCTTCCAGGTAGTTAGAGGTGCATCAATATCCTTAGATTGCTTCCAAGCTTCATAGCACAATACAGACACACTTTTCAACCTATATATAGCTAAGTCGACAACTTCTATACCACTCACATGTATAACATCTAAAGTGCATTGAATCTGATCAATAAAGTCTTTTGGATCTTCATTAGGATCTGACCTAGTGAAGGATGGAGGGTCCAAATTAAGGAAGTCACGTATCCTCGTGCTAGCTGCCCTATTCGCACAACCTGCACCTATACCTGGACCTTCATGTCTTGAACCTTGGCCAACAACTATATGAGTAAATAGTTAGAGTGTATTTCTCAGATCCAACACGGTAGCATCAATAGGTGGTTCTGGGGAATTTCACTACATCCTGGTTAATCAAGAGGTGGAGAAGTTAGAGATGTCTATGACAGAGACACATCTTAAGCCTCATTTCATTGTCTCACTAGATTGGGTATACCAACCACCACTTCTACTTCCTTCCCTTTACCTTTGTTTTTCATGGTTTCTGGTATACTTGTTGTACAAAACAGTTTAGGGGTTAGACACAATACACCTATTACACTTAGCTCTATGGCATAATCTAAAGAATAAAAAAAAAGTAACAACTCCTAAATGCCATGTAGCCTCCTGCTTATAAATATGGTGCACAACATATCAATAAATAAGACTCTACATAGACACGATTTTGTAGACTCCTAGGATGACCCGCTCTGATACCACTTTTGTCACGCCCAAAGTCCTGTTAAGGCAGACTAGCAACCGTTGCTGATAAGGCACGGGAGAACCAAGCTATATCCATGCGCTTTCTATATGTATTATAAGGGATTTCCTCATTCAACATGCCAGAAAGTAAGAAGTAATAACATGCCAAAAGGAAATGCATATGGCTAGGCCGTTGGGACCATGGTGTCTAAAGTATGAGACATGACCACACTTTAATTTACATAGTCTACAAAGCCTCTAGATAAGGAAAAGAATCTAATAAGGGTCAGGATAGGCCCCGCCTCGACTAACTATACAATCCAAAAATATGAGCTCTAGACACACAAAGCTCCGAAGCAACCTGGAGCTTGGTAACAATAGTTGGATATCCTGTACTCCTACTAGGGAGCGCTACTAGCACCTGTACCTGTAGCACAAAATGTAGGTCCCCCGTAAGGGACGTCCGTATGAGATAATATACAGAATATGTAAGGCAGGAAATGTTGTATGTGAAGTAACAACTCAAATGAAACTATGTAATGGTGTAGGACAATAGACCACCTTTAGTTATACTATGAGATCATGTACCTTATGTCTTTTTATTACTTTACCTTTACTATATAATCTATGCACAATATATAATACAAATTACCACCTGATCTGTGGTAAATATATATATCAGGATCGACCCTGGCTAAGCTTTTTCTTACACCCCTTGGGCTTCTCCCATGATAGGATCGACCTTGGCTAGCTGATTCTTTCACCCTTCAGGTTACCACCCATCAATAAGCAATATAGTTTATCTTTCAATTACTTTTGAGATGACTCTTTTGGTGGTCATACTATTAGAGCTATAGGACTGTAGATGTAGCATATTACATGTAAATAATCATATAAGGCAATACGACAATGAAAAGAGTATATTACACAACTAATAAAATGTTTATGAGATGAAACAACTCGTGAACTTTATTTAGCAACAAGAACCCATGTAACTTGGTATCCAAGTATGTATGTAGATTTGAATATGACTATGTATGGTAGCATATGAACATGTGAAAGATTGGAGACATGGTGAATATTTGTGTCGGAATTGGTAAGTGCCTTTATTTGCCTAGGAAGGATCTATATTGCATGCCAATTAATACAAAATCAAGTAGCCTTACATGCCTCGATATATGACCTCATTATTACCTAGGAGTAACCTCATTTTTCCTCAAATATTTATCTACAATAGGTAGCCAATAACACTGGTATTAAAAGCTAAAAAATACTTCTTGGCTGTCCAATTTAATGTAGTAATAAACATTGGGCAGCAACCCTAAGCATCGATCCAACAACGTTATTTTATCCCTTCCACCCCTAAGATTATGTGCCTATTACCTATTCCATATACATGGTGTATACAACCTAATTTAGGTTCATAACATGCTGGAACCAGTCCAAAATTCACAGCACACACCAACTCCAGACAACATTTAATCAAGTAGCACGACCTTACACCATTTCCCTATATCTCGATGTCAACAATTCAAAACTATCCATACTTTAACAAAACTATCCTTAACACATATATACCTAAAAATAACCTTAAAATAGTGTCAGAATAGTTTGTTGGCTGAATGATGAACTAAGACTCATGTTTTTCACAAGATATAGTTTGTTTGTGATGTAACTAAGCTGCTGCACCACTTTTACAGTCCGCTAAAGTGAGTTCTTATAGGATATCGCAATTGTGTTCGTAGTACGAACTTGTGGGATGATGGATGGAAGGCTATTGCCTCACATCCTTCATGACTGATTTTGTACTATTATAAGACTATTTTAAGGTTGTTTTTATGTATAAATGTTTTGAGGAAAGATTGGGTAAAGTTGAAACAGGTTTGAGACTGTCGACATCGAAATGTAGCGAAGGGATGTAATGTTATGTCTCCTATTTCTATGTTGTGCAGAATTGTTATGTTTTGTTCTTTATGGGTTATTGTAAGACCTTTATGGCATTAAACCAGGCTGCATATGATATGTATATGAGAATGAGTATTAGAAAATATGATTAGGGGTGGAAAGGTTGAAAGAATACGCTCGGGTTTATAATTATGTGCTTGCTGCACATGTGTTGTTTTTTTAAGAGATTGGGCTGCCAAGATGTATCTATTGGCGGCTAATGCTAGTTATATCACCTGCTATGTTGTAGAAAAATATTTGTAGGAAGGGGAGATTATCTCAAGGTAATAGCGAGGTGGTACAACTAGGTATGTAAGGCTACTTGATTTCATATTATTTGGCATGAAACATAGTTCCCTCCTTCAAACATAAAGGCACTTACCAACTTTGACACAACTATTAACCTTCTCTCCACTCTTTTACATTTTCATATGCTCCCATAATAGTTACCTTTAAATATGCATACATACTTGGATACCAAGATACCCGAATTCATTCTACTAAATAAAGTTCACGTATTGTTCTATCTCCTAATGCATTTTATTATTTGTGTAACTTACTCCTTTAATTGTGGTGTTGTCTTTTGTGATTATTTACATGTCATATGTTGCATCTATAGTCCTACAGCTCCAATATTACAACCACTAAAAGAATCATCTCAAAGGTAATTGAAAGATAAAGTAAAGTATATTGCTTATGGATGGGTGGTAACCCGAGGGGTGGAAGAATCAACTAGCCAAGGTCGATTCTATCACAGGGGTAGCCCAAGTGGTTAAAGGAAAAGCCTAGCCAGGGCCGATCCTGATATAAATTTACCACTGATTAGCTGGTCATTTGTATTAAATATTGTGCACATATTATACAGTAAAGGTAAAGTAATAAAAAGAACAAAAAATACATGATCCCACAGTACAACTAAAGGTGGTCTCTTATCCTACACTAGTGTATAGTTTTATTTGAGTTGTTACTTCGTATATAGTATTTCCTGCTTTATATATTTAGTATATTATCTCGTACAAATGTCCCTTACGAGGGACCTGCATTTGATGCTACAAGGATAGGTCCTAGTAGATCTCCCCACTAGGAGTACAGGATATCCAGCTATTGTTACCAAGCTCCAGGATGCTTTGGAGTTTTGTATGTCTAGAGCTTACATTTTTCTATTGTATAGTTAGTTGAAGCGGGGCCTGTCCCATCCCTTATCAGATACTTTTACTTATCTAGAGGCTTTGTAGACTATGTAAATTAAAATATGGTCATGTCTCATACTTTAAATATCGTGGCCCCAACGACCTAGCCATATGCACCTCCTTTTGGCTTGTTATCATTTTTAAATTTCTTAAAGGCATGTTGAATGTAGGAATCCCTTATAATATGTATAGAAAATGCATAGATACAAGTTGGTTCTCCCTGGCATTATCGACAATGGGTGCTAGTCCGCCCTAACGGGACTTTGGGCGTGACAAGAGAGTTAGCCAAGGAGGTTCACAGACTGGCACGATTGGGAGTTCAATTAGACGAATCAAGCGAAGGAGGATTTCTTGTTCATAGTGAATCTGCATCATCTCTAGTATTGGAGGTGAAGGAGAAACAAGATCAAGATCCCATCTTATTGAAGTTGAAGGAGGATGTGCATAAGAAGAAGGTGATAGCTTTCATTAAAGGGGGAGATAGGGTATTGAGGTATCAAGGTAGTGTATGTGTTCCAGATGTTGATGTCATTCGAGGGAGGTCATGGAAGAGGCCCATAGTTCTAGATATTCAATCTACCTAAGGTCTACCAAGATGTACCATGACTTGAAGGAAGTCTATTAGTGGAGTGGAATGAAGAAAGACATTGTTGAGTTCATTTTCAAGTGCCTGAATTTCCAACAAGTTAAAGTTGAGCACCAAAGGTCATGTGGAATAACTCTGAACTTAGAGAGTCTAGAGTGAAAATGGGAGATGATTAAAATGGGCTTTATCACAGGCTTACCAAGGGCTCACAGACAACATGATTCGATTTGGGTGATAGTTGATCAGATGAAAATATCTTCACAATTCTTGGCAATCAATATGACTGACACTATGGAGGATTACACCCAGCTATACATAGAGGAGATTGTTAGACTTCATGGAGTCTCTTTGCCTATAATCTCAGATAGAGGAGATCAATTCACCTCCAATTTTGGAGATCCTTTCAGAAAGGTATACGTACGAAGGTGCACCTTAGCACTTTTTTTCACCCGCAGATAGATGGCCAAGTAGAGAGTACTATTCAAATATTGGAGGATATGTTGAGAGTTATGCCATTGACTATAAAGGTAATTGGGATGATCAATTTCCTTTGATATAGTTTGCTTACAACAACAATTTCTATTTGAGTATTCAGATGGGCCCATATGAGGCACTTTATAGGAGGAAGTGTAGGTCACAGATTGGATGGTTTGAGATAGGTGAAGCAGAGTTGATTGGACCAGACTTGTTTCACCAAGCTATGGAGAAGGTGAAGATCATTTGATAAAGGTTGAGGACTGCACAGAGTCGACAAAAATCCTACACAGATGTCATAAGGCGAGACTTAGAGTTTGAGGTCAATGATTCGGTATATTTGAAAGTCTAACCCATGAAAGGTGTATGAGGTTTGGAAACAAAGGAAAGTTGAGTCCATGATACTTTGGCCCTTATCAAATCACAAGAGAGTAGGAAATGTGGCGTATCAGTTGGAGCTACCATCAGAGTTAGCGACCATCCAACCAGTCTTCCATGTTTCTATGCTTAAGAAGTGTTTGGGAGACCCACAGTTGGTGGTGCCTATCAAAAGTATTAGACTGAAAGATAGCCTGAGTTATGAAGAGATTCCCGTCCGAATCCTTGATCGTCAAGTTCACAAGTTAAGAACCAAAGAGATTGCACTGTCAAAGTATTGTAGAGGAACCAATTCGTAGAAGATGCTACTTGGGAGGCGGAGGAGGATATGAAGGCCAAATAACCTCATTTTTTCTTGCCTATTGATTATGAGGGAGTTGATGGTAATGAATTCCCTCTAAATTCTTGAATTCCTATTCTTTGAGTTCTTCTTTCATTCTTATATGATAGATGATAGAGTTCTAGAATCCGAGTGAGGATTGATGTGATGTTTTGATTCTTTGATTGTTTCACTTGATAAATTTCTAGATTATTGATTTCATGAGTGAGGTGAGAGCTGGTTAATTGTTAGAGTCCATAGAGAGATTTGTGCCTTAACCTAAATCCCTAGATTTCTCATTATTCAAGGACAATGATCCCAAGGGGAGATAATGTAACAACCCCTAATTCCTTTTACCTAATCTAGATTAGATGCATATAGGATGCTAAGAAAAGCTGTAGAAAAAGGTTTATGAGGGCTATTTATGACTCATAGACAAGCTTACAACTCATAGAATGGGTTTCATAAAATCCCCAGATGACTTGGTGAAATTTTCTAAGTCTGAGGCCTATATATTAGATGATATATGACTTGTAAAGTATTCCATGGATCATAGATTGATTTCGTGGATTTATGGTCTACATATTGACTTTTCAGTATCTGGAATTACGAGTTAGCAGATGACTCATAGAATAGTTTATGACTCGTAGAGGATGTTTCGTGACGAAATTCTAGTAACTCAAATTTTAGGACCCCTAGTTTACGAGAGGTCATCTACGAGTCGTAAAATGGTCTATGGCTTGTAGATGGGGTCTCGCAGACTAAGGCGGCAGTTTTAGAGAGGTATTTTTGTCCATTCCAACCCCCATTTAATTCAATCCTTGGTCGTTTTATGCCTGAAAAAAGCCTTAAAAAAGAACCCTCGATGTATTATTCACCATTCTTCACCTTTAGAGTTTCTTAAGAACACTAGAAGAAGAAGAAGAACAGGAGATCTTCATTCTAGCACGAAGATCAATTGGAGTTTTATTATTCCTTCTATCACCAAGTATTTAAGGCTAACTAAACCGTGGAACTACCTTCTTTAACATTTCTTTTTTTATCTTCTTGGGTAAAAATTTTGAAAAGAGTTGAGATTTGGGAAATTCTTTTATCCTAATATTAGAATTCTTGCATTTATTACAAACTCTCCTGACAATGACTGAGGTACTTGTTGTATTGCATAATTTCTTATATGAAATTGAGGTAAAGTTCTATACTTGAAGGCATGAACCCTAAGTTGCAGTATTTTATGAAATTTTATACATGAACTGAATTGAGTTTGAGTTTGAGCATTTGAGTTGAGCTTTTTGAGTATTATTAAATATGAGAAGCATGTTGCATTTAGTCACACATATTACTATATATGACTATCTTGCATACACTACATGACAAGCCAAATTGAGTGAGTCTAAATGACTGAGTCTAACTCGAGTTTGATTGTCTACATTGATTGACTGAGTTGATGAGTAATAGAGACTAGTTGAGATGAGGTACCCCAATTGAGGTTGAGATTTGAGTTGATTGACTAAGCATTGAGGATTGAGTTTATTGATGAGTTGAGCATGTCTCCATCTTGGGAGGAGTATCGAGCCCCATGCTGGGAGCGAGTAAACATCTATTTTACCCTATAGAACTATGTTGCCAACGTAAGATAATCATGCAGCCTGTTCTGGCAACTCTTGCCCTAAAAGTGGACATTTACCATACAACCAAGTGAGAGTTGATCATCCTTTACCATGGAAAGTTTAGGACAGATGTGACAACAACGTCACCTATATTGTGCATCACCAAACTAAAGGTGATGGGATTGGATGTCAGTTAAGAGAAACTCCTAAGCAACCTTGATTGAGCATGATAATTTCAAACAGAGTTAATTTTACTGAGTATATTTTAAAAGCATGATTTACTTTAAACTTGCATGTACTGAGTCGAGCATGAGTTGCTGAGTTGAGATGAGTGAGTTGAGCCTTATTATCTTGAGCTATTTTACATATGAGCATATTCTATGTACTGACGTCCATTTGAATCTGCATCATTTTTTGATGCAAATACAGGTGATAGAGGACTTTAGCCCATGCACCGTTGAAGTCTAGATCAGTGCATTCCAGAGTTGGTGAGCCCTCCTTGCATTCCCGGAGGAGCCCTTTTTATCTTTTCCTTTCATTGACTATTTTATTTCTTTTATTTGGGGTGTTCATGGCCTGTTATGACACCATCTAGATTGTTGAGTAGAGGCTTTATAGAAACTGGGTAGAGGACTTTGTTGAGTATCTTGTATTTCCAAACTTATTCATTTGAAAGCAATGAGTTAGTAGAGTTATGCTTATCTCGATGATTTATATCTATTGGAGTATTATTCTTCCTCTGTCGAGTTGATGTGAGAATGAGGCTAGGTGATTATCTTGGGAAATAGCAATGGTTCTTCAAGTGCCAGCCACACCAAGGGTACTCTTCTCGGGGCGTGATAGGTTATGCATCATGCACAAATATATGGTTAGATTTGTGTTATTTTGTGTTCATACAAGTGCTAACTATATAATTGCCTTGAACAATGAATGATTATTTTTGTGGCAGTTGTGTTGTAGAGTTTTTCGGATGATATATTTTAGAATTTACTACATTGATCGATTGCATTATAACAAGGTAGTGTTCTAACGATATTGTGCTCCTGGTTAAGTAATCATCAATTTCAATCCCTTTTCAAACATTTTAATGAAATAACCATAAATATTGTTCATGTATTAATTTTCAAGATGTTATTCACATATATATTTGCGATCGTGCATAATCATCAACTTCTTTGTCCAGTGGTTATCATGGATTCATATTCCTTAGCAAAAGGTTTGTTGGTGGAAAACATTATTTAGCACCTTTGCTACTTAATAGTGACTCCTGAACATGCTTTTCCTTTATGAAGAGGTTGTGCTTATGACATCAGGAGTAAGTTTGATTTTTCCTAATTTTTTTTGTTGGAGGTGGGGGGTGTTTTCTCAATGTTTGATTTACATTGAGGATCAGGTCTAGATACACACTGAATAGTCCCACATTAGAGTTAAAGTGCTCGCCAACAAAAATAACATCATATCCTGATAAATTTGAACCCAAAATATCTAACTAAGGATAAAAGAGTATTCCACAACACTTAGGGGAGGAAAGGATATAATGAGAAATTATGTGAGATGAATGATCTAATGGAAAGTTCATTAAATATGTGAACCGTCAATTCTAAAATGAGAAAAATACTTCAATATTTTAGAGCCAAAAGATCTTCTGTGACATAGATGTATATTAAATTTATTATATCACTTACACTTCTTTTATTGACTTGACCAAGAAAATTTGATAATCTAAAGTTAAAGAGAAACTAAATGACTATTGTTACATGTGTTAGCCTTTTTATTGCCTTGCAATTAAAACACTCTACGTATATATAGAAGTCGAACATGATAGTTCTCATAGGAGGAGAAATCACGAGTAAGGTTCTCGTAACACCCCTCAACATAGCTGAAAAGAACCTATGTTGCGTTTTTTTAAAAATAATATCTTAAAGTATGTGCATAATTTTGCAAATCCAACTTCATATTTTTTTTCAAAAGGCAGACTTGTGTGGGACAATGGTTTCCTACAAGGTATAGGTTGCCCGTGTCAAAAAAAAAATTATGAAATTATGCAGACCAGTAGGGTCTGCAACAAGTCAGCGTAGCGGACATGCTACACCATAGGTCAAAATTTTTTAAATTTTCTCTGTTTTAGTTGAGGGCATTTGGGTAGTAAACAATGGCCATATAGATGAGAATTTCACATTTTTCAGCCATTTTATGCGCTAGAGCTCAAATAAGTACTTTAAAAAATCCTTTTCAATCTTCCATTCAATCTAAAGATTTTCAAGAACTCTTGTTGAGATTAAAGAAACCAACTGAAGCCCAACACTTCTTCAAGTTCCTTCTAAGAAAATCTCAAGTTTAAGTTATGTGGGTCTTCCATCCATAGGTCCTTCCACCAATGTAGCCCAAAAACTATTTTTATCAAATGTTTTGATGTTAATGACTAATTCTTTATGGGTATCTTTTACTATCACTCCATTGTATGAAATATGTTGGAAAATTATTGGTTATTGATCTATTGTTGCGTGGGCTCTTACTAATGATTGAGATTATGATATACTTATTACATTAAAGCTATATATTCTATGGCATCTTGAAAGACTTGAAAATAATATGAATTTTTGAATGGTTTTCATGACACCCAAATTGGGGATTTGCAAGTATGATTGTGGGTTGTATTAATGACTTTAATTTATCCCTCTCATGTTCCTTACTCTTGAATTCTATGATTTTAAGCTTGAATATTTATATATATACCTACCATGTTTTGACTAAGTTATGTGGCAAACTTCTTATGTAATGAATGTCGTGTGGCAAAACATGTTAGTTATGAATGTTGTTAATGTTTAAGGGCAATTAAGCATGCTATAAGCTCATGAGAATGTTATGAATGATATGAAACCTTTTTTTAGATATTATGATGTGATGGCTTGATGAGCTATTTTATGATATACAAAGTTATAAATGTTGTGATACTATGAGATACTATGAAGTTGAGGATTATGTGAGTTCAATTTCATGCTTCCATTTCCATGTTTTGAAAGATGTTATGCACGATTGTGATGGGTTGTTTAAGAATGATTTAAATTGATGATCTTCACTATATGTCTTGAAGTATGATTTTTACATAATGATGAATGAAGGCTTATGAGACATTATATGTTTATTATTGACTTATGAAATGTTTCCTAAGAATGAATGTTAATGGCAGAGGATCTCCCATCTAGTTAATGAATGAATGTTTTATGGTGGATGATCTCCCATCTAAGGAATGATAAAGGAGATATATTATGACTCTAACTTTGATGCAATGTATTGGGGATTTGACATATTGCCCACCACATGACTTGGAATGATTTTAATGATATCATTCTATGACTTATAATCTTCTATTCATGTGAGAGCACTATCTAGCACCGAGTAGACTAGAAGTGAATATCCAAGTCCCAAAACTACATGCCACCATAGGTAAAGGGATTAGAGGCGATTACCCAAATCCCTAAGAGGTGAGTACCCTAAAGATAAGAGCTTGACGAAAGTACCACAGTCTGAGGGCTTGAGGCAAGTACTCGATTCCAAGAACTATAGGCGAGTACCCAATTCACACATGGCTTAGTGGATCCACTTAGGAATTAGGAGGTTCACCTTGGAAAAGTGACTTCCCCTTCTTCTGCTATAGGGGAAACATCAAGACTCCATGGATTAACTCACATGGTTTATGTCAGTTATGGTCTCTCTCACTATGTTTTATGAATCCCCCAAGGCTTATGGTATATGTCACTCTTGATCTAGGATTTTCTTATATATGCTCATGATCCCCTCATGTCCCCATGATATCATCTTATGATGATTTATGATGGTTCCTTCTTATTATGATCAAATATGCTTACTACTATTGATGGTGTTTTGATTCATATAACTAATCATTTTACAAACTGAAATGATTTCCTCACATATGTGTATGGTCACTAGACATTACTAATGGTGTTACTCATAAAGCCATATGATTCTCTCTTTTAAAGTATGTATGGTGTTCCTCTTTATGATTATTAATAGTTCACTTATAGTAAAATGGTCTTTCCCTTGAAGTGGATGCTTTGTTGTTCCTAAAAGATATTATGATTGTACTTATGCATGATGATTTACGTTCCTTATTATTCCAAGTTTAAGTGTTTTATTGTGAAATCAATTAAGTGTTTCCTTACTTTCCATATGTATTACCCTATGTTGCATGGCTTAAGAAATGTTTTAAATGATTATATTATTGCTATTTTATAGTTTATACATTGTTGCATTGTATGCCCACATACTAGTACATTCAAAATACTAACACATAATTTTTGTCTACATGATCTAACCATGTAGGGACCGGAGCGCTTGTTCATCCTTCTCCACGTGGGTAGTTGGCTTACTTGAAGATTGCTATTGGTGAATCCTCCATTTCAAGGACAACAACCATATTTTGTTCACGCTATATTAAAGACTTAGTTTTTCTTTTCATGAACAGATATATACATTGTTGCATTGCATTGCGTAACAGATATATACATTATACCCATTCCATACTAATTACATACTCAAATCTATTAGGATATATGTTTGAGTATGTAATTGATATGGATTAGGTATGATGTATACATTTATTGTAACTTGTAATTAAATTGTTAAAATACATACTTAATATTATGCAATGTTACAACCTGTAAGAATAGATCTAATATTTTTCATTTTAGCAAATCATATATAAATAAATAAATTAATATGCAACAGGTAGAGCCCTCTTTTATTTGCATATGAAATAGCCCAAAAACAAAAATAATATACATGACTATATAATATAACTTTCCAAAAGTCATAGTACGTACATACTGACTATGCAATGTAGATTACTTTTAGATGAGCTATACACTAAACATATTCTATAATACGCTCAAAAACTGAATATAGCTTGGCTCTAGATAAAACATACACTGACTATACATATTTATATAGCAAATGACTATTTTTTTGGTAATTGTTTTGACCTAATGACCTTACACTATAATTATGTTAGACCCCGTAATTAACTTAATGAAGGTCAATTATTAATTTGGAAAATTGTTGGGATTGAGCTATATTTCAATTTAATTAACTTAAGGTGCGGGAGTATGGAATCAAGTGAATTTGACGGATAAAAATTTAATTGAAGTCGGAAGTCCTTAATTGGATTTAAAATAGAAAAGTTTGGGACCTAATTGGGCAATGGG
>JAOTQR010033900.1:0-15932 GCA_025774065.1 Solanum ossicruentum | reverse complement strand
TCACTAACATAAACAATTGAAAATATGAAATGCCTTATTCTTCTTATTATTATTATTATTATTATTTTGCCGTTACATTTTCCAGTGTTACACATCAAGTTTTACAAGGAGTTATGGATTTTTGTTCCAACGAGGAAAAACACACAAAGACAAAAGTACAACATCCTAAAACAGAATATGAAAAACAGGCCTTGATTTCCGGCTAGTTGGTAAGATAACCAACACCCAACTTGGGGTTTAAATAGGCAGCGTTGTCAAATACTTTCTCTGTTTCATATTAAGTTAATTGTTAGGAAATTTTTTATATTTTAAAATAAGTGAATTTTTTACTTTCATCGAATGTGTTGGAAATTTTTTTCCAATTTTACCCTTCATTACTGAAGTTTCTATGGTTGAGTTTTGAATGAAAAATAAATGATGCATTAAATGAGTGTGTGCAGTTTGAAAAGGATAAAAATGAAAAACATAATTAAATTTTATCTTTATTTCTTTTTCTTAATATATGTGAAATGATCCAACAATTCAGTTAACATGAAATAGAGCGAGTACTCAAGAGAAAGTAAAAATAATGAAATTTAGTGCATATTGCCTTTATTTTTATAAATAAAAAACGTGATAGTATATGAGTTGTTTAAATGAAAGGAAATGACACCAGATTTTTCAGCATCATGATATGTGATTGTCGGCTGACAATGGAGGGGATTTATTTATTGAAGATTCTTTCTGAAAATATATATAATATATAGTGAAACAATTATATGACAAGATCTAAGCCAGTAAGACTAAAATAACGACATTTTATGCACATGCATGCTCATGTACCTTCTTAATAAGGCTCAAGTTTTAATTACATTAATTTTCAGCTGATTTTGTTAATATATTACTTTTATAACCTACCTTGATGATCTCAGATAAATTATTTATCATAACTGCTTAAAGTATGCTATAAACTCCATTCATAGTACTCTTTTGTTTTTAGACAGTTAATTTGATTAATAAGTTGAATAAAATGACCAACTTACTATTTTAAAACTAAAAATATACAAAAATATTATAATTAATTAAAATTCTTTTCACATTAATATAATTTAAAAAAATAAAATTTATATAGTTTAAAAATCAAAAGATAAAAGTTTCGCATAACTAAGAAAGAGAAAATATAAAATCATCAATTTTTTAGGCTTTGGGCTCTTCTCATTAGATCAAAGGTGATTGAATAATGCAACAAGATATTAGATAGTTTTCTTTGTCGAAGAAAAAAGTTTTCTTTATCTTCAATAATATATTATTATTTGTATTTCATTTTTATTTTCTTATTTCATAGTAATATATATAAATCCTGTCCTTCTTCCTTTTTTTTTTTTTTAAAAAATGTCATCACCCTATATAATTTTCACGTAATGTAAAATTTATTTTTTATTTAATAGAATTTTTTTTTAAATAATATAAATCACAAGAAAATATTATATATTATACATATGGGTGTTCATCGTTCGGTTTGGATCGATTATTAGTTAAAACCTGTGACACCCCCGTGAAAAGACGAAAATACCCCTAGAATTGACCTTGTATGTAACGTGTCTTCCCATGCTCCGATTGCAAATCCGAGACCGGATTTGCGATCAGTGCGAAAAGCTGAATCGAAAAATGGTCTCTACTCGAATTTAATGCGAACAAAAAACACTTATGTTTCCCAAGCAAATAAAAAACAGTGGGGTTTCCGCAGCCCTTCCGCGATGCGGAGAGGACGCGGGACCACACTTATGTTTTTTCTGAAAATTCAACAAGATGGAAAATTTACGAAAAAGTGAGATTTAACACTGCGCATCGCGCGCTAATGTAAAATAGGTGCACTTTTGTGCTTTTAAGGGGGAGGGGTAATTTCGACCTTTCCCACATCCCGTAATCCTAAATTAGACGTTTTAAGATGAATTTAAGTCAAAAAAGGTATTCTTGTTCACGTTCATTCGTTCAATAAAGAAAAATCCTCCCAGAAACTTCAAGCGTAAGATCAAGAACATTTAGGGCCTTCAAGAAAATTCCTCCAGTTCACCAAGAGTTCTTTCCAAGGTATGTAAGGCCACCAAAAAATCATTATTTTGATAATATCTTTAGAAATAGAAGGTAGTTTTCATTCATGAACTTTCAAGTAGTAATTGAGACTAAATACCCGTAAACTTTGAAAGTGTGTTGATTTTCATGATAAATTCCATAGATTTTTTATGAATATTACGATTCTTGGTCTCTATATCACTCAATTAAAGAATTGTTATCAAGTTATATTCATTCATGAACAAGATTTTATGATTATTAAGTTTTCTTGAAAATCTTGATATTATTTCAAGAAAAGGAAACCTTTAAGCTAAGTTCAAGAAGTATATTCTAAAAGTTTAATTTTGCATATTAGCTAAGAAAATCTAGCATGTTTTGAGTCACTGAGTTGATTCTAGTTTCAGTTAAGTTAAAGAAGTCAGATGAGAAAGCTAAGTAGTAAGTTGGGCTAAGTTCCCGAGAAAACTAGATATTAAGAATTCCAAGTCTTACGTATGAGCTATATAAAGTTTTGGGAGTAGTATTGAGCACCGATATGGGTGAGAGTAGAATTAACTACTCGAATTCATAAAATATGTAGCCAACATAGGATAGGATTGTACTATGGTATCTTTCTCATTAGCTACTGAGATGACCCTTTTTTTGGATGGATCCACTTCCCTAGTTCTTTGTCCCCTACCCCGACAAAGTACGAGACAACTCTGGCAACACGTTGTATCACCACGAAGCTTATAGTGGTGGTTGTCGGTTAGAGAAACTCCCCAAGCTATGAGACTTCATTTCACTTACCAGTTTTCAGCATGTCATTTTCAGCATACAAGTCTTATGGTTATTGTTATTTTCATGTATGAATGATGATTATGTTTTTTAAGATATATTATGATATCCTGATTAAATGTTTTAACCATCTTACATACCATACATTCCACATACTGATGTCATAGGACCTGCATCGTTTTATGATGCAGATGCAGGTGATAGAGTTCCTCAACAGCCGCTCCGTTGAGAACCTGACAGCTTCTAGTCTTTGGTGAGACCTCTTCTCAGTCCGAGGCTCTTGAGTTGTTTATGTTGCTTTTCAGTATTTATTTTTAGTTCTGACTACTTAAGGCCTGTCTCAGTAGTCCTTTTAGACAATTATTGTAGAGGTTCCATAGACCATGTGTAGAATTCTAGATTTAGCTCTTTCAGTTGTTTTCTTGTTGACAATTACATTCAGTTATTGTATATTATGCTGGTTTAGTTGTTGTTTTTACAACCTTTCCTCTATTGTTAAGTCTTCCGCTGAGTAAATAGCCAGAATAAGTGGTTCACTTAGGACCAAAAATGGTTTCGAGTGATGGCCACATCCAAGGTGTAGTCTCGGGCGTGACAAACTTAGTATCAGAGTATAGAGTTCAAGAGTCCTAGGGAGTCTATGGAACCGTGTCTAGTAAATTCCATATTATAGGTGTAAAGCGTGTCACATCTATAATAGGGAGGCTACGGGACATTAGGAAGTGTCATCATTGATTGTTATTCTTTATTTTGTGCTTCAGATTATATCTCTGTGAAGTCCCTTCTAACTAGTGCGTTCACGCTATGTTTTTCAAATCATGCCTCCTCGCAGAGCTAACAGACCAGTAACGGGCAGAGGACGCCCAACCAAGAGAAACGCAAACCAGCCTAGCCAAATTCCTGAGGAACCTAGAGGTCCAGTTGTGCCGGTGGAGCAGCCACAACAAGTTGACATCACCAATATCGAGCTTCGCCAGGCTATCCAGACTTTTGCTCAGGCAGTCACTACTCAGGGAGGTCGCCAAAGAGATGGCAGGAATGATGGGGTGGATACCGCCAGAGTTATGGAGTTTCTAAGGATGAACCCACTAGAGTTCACGGGGTCTAACATGAAGGAAAATGTTGAGAATTTCATTGAGGTGCTCCAGAATGTGTTTTAGGTGATGCGTATAGGCGATGTTGAGCGGGTTGAGTTGGCTGCCTATCAGCTTAATAGGGTAGCTAGAATCTGGTTCGATCAGTGGAAAGGGAGCAAGACAGATGGGGCGCCAGCTATTAGTAGGGCGGTGTTTGAGGAGAGCTTTTTGGGACAGTACTTTCCCAGGGAGATGAGGCAAGCTAAGGTTAAGGGAGTTTCTGAACTTGAAGCAGGAGAATATGAGCGTAAGGGATTACAACCTCAAGTTTACTCCGCTGTCCCGTTATGCTCCAGCTATGGTAGCCTAAATACATACTAGGATGGATCTCTTCGTCTTCTGGCTCTCTCGAATGACCAAGAGAGAGAGAGAGCAGGAATGAGATGTTGATCGGGGATATGGATATAGCCCATTTGATGACATATGTTCATCAGGTAGAGGAGAAAAAGATTCAGGATTAGGAGGAGTTTAGGAGCAAAAGGGCCAAGACATCGGACCAGGAGTCAGGCATGAGAGGGACTGGAGGTAGAAGTCACTCATCTTTTCAGCCTAAGATAGTCAGACCAGCACCTTCATCCGCTAGTGCGCTTGCACCGAGAGTCAGGAATGAGCAGAATTCACAGCACTGCAGGTTCCCAGGCATCCAGTCACAAAGTAGTATAGCTCGAGGAGCGAACCATTATCCTACTTGTGGTAACTATGGTAAGTCTCATCCC
This sequence comes from Solanum ossicruentum, assembly GCA_025774065.1. Taxonomy (NCBI): domain Eukaryota; kingdom Viridiplantae; phylum Streptophyta; class Magnoliopsida; order Solanales; family Solanaceae; genus Solanum; species Solanum ossicruentum. Next base: position 11,251 of record JAOTQR010033900.1, on the reverse strand, counting down.
GTAGAGTGCCTTATGAGCACAAACAGATGTTTCAATTGTGGTCAAGTAGGGCACTTCTTGAAGGATTGCCCTATGGAAAAGTACAATATGAGAGATACCAGATCACAGACAGTCTTTTCAGCACCGTAGGGTAAGCCACCTCACAGGGGTACTACAGCAGGGACAAGTAGGGCCACCAAACCACTTGTATGCCATGGGCACACCACAATGGAGCAGGAGAATTCATCAGATATGGTTACAGGTATGCTTAAAATCTTTACTTATGATGTCTATATATTATTAAACCCAGGAGCTACTTTGTCATTTGTAACCTCATATGTAGCTGTGAAGTTTGGGGTCAAACCAAAATGCCTTCTTGAGCCTTTCAGTGTTTCTACCCCTACTAGAGAGTCTATTTTAGCCCAAAGAATCTATAGGGGTTGTCCAGTCTCTATTTATCATAAGATTGTTGTAGCTGATTTGGTAGAGTTGGACATGGTAGAGTTTGATGTCATCTTAGGCATGGATTGGCTTCATGCTGGGTATGCCTCCATAGATTGCAGAACTAGAGTAGTCAAATTCCAGTTTCCTAACGAACCAGTCTTAGAGTGGAGGGGTAGCTCAGTAATTCCCAAGGGTCAGTTTATCTCATATCTCAAAGCTAGAAAGTTAATCTCCAAGGGGTGTATATATCACCTAGTCAGAGTTTAGGATTCACATGCTAAGGCACCATCTCTTCAGTCTGTCCCAGTTATGAATGAGTTCCCAGAAACCTTTCCTGAGGATCTTCCTGGAGTCCCTCTTGGCAGGAAGATAGACTTTGGGATAGACACTCTTCCAGATACTCAGCCGATTTTTGTTCCTCCATATCGTATGGCTCCTTCGGAGCTAAAATAGTTGAAGTTACAGCTGAAAGATCTCTTAGATAAGGGTTTTATTAGACCAAGTGTCTCATCTTGGGGTGCTCCAGTCCTCTTCGTGTGTAAGAAGGATGGTTCTCTCCGAATGTGCATAGATTATCGTCAGCCGAATAAGTTCACCATCAAGAACAAGTATCCTCTTCCAGAACTGATGACTTATTTGACTAACTTCAGGGTGCTACCTGTTTTTCCAAGATAGTTCTTAGATTTGGGTATCATCAGCTTAAAGTTAGAGAGAAAGACATTTCTAAGATAGCTTTCAGAACCTGCTATGGTCATTATGAGTTTTTAGTCATGTCCTTCGGGTTGACAAATACACCAGCAACTTTAATGTATCTTATGAACGAGCTTTTGAGGCCGTACCTAGATATGTTCGTCATTGTGTTCATAGATGATATCCTGATCTACTCCCATAATAAGGAGGAGCATGTAGAACATCTTAGAGTTATCCTTCAAAGCCTTAAGATCATCAACTAATTGCTAAATTTTCTAAGTGTGAGTTCTGGTTGGCATCTGTGACGTTTATAGGGCACATTGTGTCTGGTGAGGGTATCCAAGTGGATTCCCAAAAGATTGAGGCAGTAAAGAATTGGTCAAGGCCCACAACTACCACAAAGATAAGGAGTTTCTTGGGCTTAGCAGGGTACTACAAACGGTTTGTAGAGGAGTTTTCTTCTATCTCAGCTCCCTTGACTAAGCTAACTAGGAAAAAAACTAAGTTCGAATAGTCAAAAGCTTGTGAGAAGAGTTCTAAGAGTTGAAGATTAGGCTGACCACAGCTCGAGTCTTATCCCTACCAGATGGCGTTGATGATTTCGTGGTATATTGTAATGCTTCCAGAGTGGGTTTGGGTTGTGTATTAATATAGAGAGGCAAGGTGATAACATATGTCACAACTTAAGATTCATGAAAAGAATTACCCAACCCATGATCTTGAGCTCGCTGCGGTGGTGTTTACTCTGAAAATTTGGAGACACTATCTATATGGTGGGCACATAGATATATTCATGGACCACAAGAGTTTACAGTATGTGTTTGGCTAGAAGGAGTTGAATTTGAGACAGAGGAGATGGTTAGAGCTGCTAAAAGACTATGATATGAGTATCCTCTACTATCCAAATAAAGCTAATATGGTTGTTGATGCTCTTAGCAGGATGACCATGGGGAGCACAACCCATGTTGATGATGAAAAGAAGGAGTTAGCTAAGGAGGTTAACAGATTAGCTGGTTTGAGGGTGCAAATTGAAGATTCTGACGAAGGTGGGGCAATTGTCAGAAATGGGTCAGAGTCATCCTTGGTGGTAAAAGTGAATGAAAAGCAAGACAGGGACTCCATCCTCCTCCAATTGAAAGAAGATGTTCAGAAGTAGAAAGTATTACTGCTCTCAAAAGGGGAAGATAGTGTCATGAGATACCAAGGCAGGTTGTGTTTGGCAAATGTTGATGCCCTTAGAGATAGGATCTTGCCTGAGGCTCATAATGCCAGATACTCTATCCACCATAGTGCAACAAAGATGTATAGAGACTTGCGAGCAGTCTATTAGTGGGGTGGTATGAAGAGGGATATTGCAGAGTTCATTTCTAGGTGCCCAAATTGCCAGCAAGTTAAGGTTGAGCACCAAATGACTTGTGGTGTAGCCCAGAACATAGAGATTCCAAAATGAAAATGGGAGATGATTAATATAGACCTCCTAATAGGTTTACCTCGATCCTATAGAGAGCATGATTCGATATGGGTCATAGTAGACAGAATGACCAAGTCAGCCCACTTTCTACCTGTCAAGACGATTGATACAGCTGGGGATTATGCCAAACTTTATCTTAAGGAGATTGTTAGGATGCACGAGTCCGTATATTCATTATTTCAGACAGAGGAGTTCAGTTTACAACATAGTTTTGAAAGTCCTTTCAGAAAGGGCTTGGTACGAAAGTGAATCTTAGCACAACTTTCCATCCATAGACATACGGGCAAGTATATGTTGAGGGCATCGTGATAGACTTTAAAGGTAACTGGGATGATTATTTACCTTTGATTGAGTTCTCTTATAATAATATCTTTTAGGCCAGTATAAGATGGCACAATATCAAGATCTTTCTGGGAGAAGGTGTAGATCACCCATAGGGTGGTTTGAAGTTGGTGAGGCAGGATTGATAGGATCTGATCTAGTCCATCATACTATGGAAAAAGTGAAGGTTATCCAAGAGAGGCTCAAGATAGCTCAGAGCCGACAAAAGTCTTACACGGATGTTAAAAGATGAGACTTGGAGTTTGAGGTAGGCGATTGGGTGTACTTGAAGGTATCTCCAATGAAGGGAGTTATGAGATTCGGGTAGAAGGGGAAGCTTAGCCTAAGATATATTGGGCCTTATCAGATCTTGAGAAGAGTGGATAGCATTGCTTATGAGTAAGAGTTACCAATAAAACTAAGTGCTATATATCTGGTGTTTCATATTTCCATGCTTAATAAGTGCTTGGGAGATCCCTCTCTAGTTATTCCGGTTGAAAGTGTTGGAATTAAGGACAACTTGTCTTATGAAGAGATTCTAGTGCAAATATTGGATCGGCAAGTTTGTTAATTAAGGACCAAGGAGATTTCTTCAGTGAAGGTTCTGTGGAGAAAGCTACATGGGAGATAGAGGAAGATACGAAGGCCAAGTATCCACACTTATTCGTCGACCTAAATGAGGACCTTGAAGGTAAACTTGCATACTTAAGACTTATGTTAGTTTAAGGTGTGGTAAACTTGTTGTTTTGAGTTGAATTCTTTGTACCATTATCATTCAAGGACGAATGATCCCAAGGGAGAGATATTGTGACACCCCCGTGAAAAGATGAAAATACCCCTAGAATTGACCTTGTGCATAATGTGTCTTCCCATGCTCTGGCTGCAAATTAGAGATCGGATTTGCAATCAGTGCGAAAAGTTGAGTCGAAAAATAATCTCAATTTGGCTTTAATGCAAAAAATGCGAATTAATTTTTCCAAGAAAACAAAAAAATAGTGGGGTTTCTGCACCTTTTCTGCGACATGGAGAAGATGCGGAACCACACTTATATTTTTTCCAAAAATTCGATGAAGCTGAAAAATTTGTGAAAAAGTGAGATTTAACACTAGTGCGTGTCGGGCACTAGTGTAAAATTGGTGCAATTTTGTGCTTTTAGGGGGAAGAGGTAATTTCAACCTTTTTCACACCCCATAATCCTAAGTTAGACATTTTAAGAGAAAGTTAAATCCAAAAACGTATTCTTGTTCACGTTCATTCATTCAAGAAAGAACAATTCACCCAGAAACTTCAAGCGTAAGATAACAGTTAGGTCCTTCAAGAAAATTTCTCCAGTTCACCAAGAGTTCTTTCCAAGGTATGTAAGGCAACCTAATCACTCAATTAAAGGATTGTCATCAAGTTATATTCATTCATGAACAAGATTTATGATTGTTGAGTTTTCTTGAAAATCTTGATATTATTTCAAGAAAAGGAATGACTAGTTTGAGTACCTTTAAGCTAAGTTCAAGAAGTGTATTCTAAAAGTTTAATTTTGCATATTAGCTAAGAAGATCTAGCATGTTTTGAGTCGCTGAGTTGATTCTAGTTTTTAGTTAAGTTAAAGAAGTCAGATGAGAAAGTTGAGTAGTAAGTTGGGTCAAGTTCCCGAGAAAACCAGATATTAAGATTTTCAAATCTTAAGTATGAGCTATATAAAGTTTTAGGAGTATTATTGAGCATCGATATGGGTGAAAGTAGGATTAATTACTCGAACCCATAAATTATATAGCCAGCATAGGATAGGATTGTACTATGGTACCTTCCTCATTATCCACTGAGATGACCAAGTTTTGGGATGGATCCACTCGCTAGTTCTTCGTCCTCTACCCCGGCAAAGTATGAGACGGCTCTAGCAGGGTGCAAGACGCTGTATCACCACGAAGCTAATAGTGGTGGTTGTTGGTTAGAGAAATTCCCCAAGCTAAGAAACTAAATTTTACTTACCCATTTTCAGCATGTCGTTTTCAACATACAAGTCTAATGGTTATTGTTATTTTCATGTATGAATGATGATTATGTCTTTTGAGATATATTATGATATCCTGATTAAATGTTTTGGCCATCTTACATACTGTACATTCCCGTACTGGCGTCTTTAGGACCTGCATCGTTTTATGATGCGAACGCAGGTAATAGAGTTCCTCAACAGCCGCTCCGTTGAGAACCTGACAGCTTCCGGTCTTTGGTGAGGCCTATTCTCAGTCTGAGGCTCTTGAGCTATTTATGTTACTTTTCAGTATTTATTTTTAGTTCTGGCTACTTGGGACCTGTCTCAGTAGTCCTTTCAGACAATTATTATAGAGGTTCCATAGAACATGTGTAGTATTCTAGATTTAGCTCTTTCAGTTGTTTCTTGTGGACAGTTACATTAAGTTATTGCAAATTATGCTGGTTTAGTCGTTGCTTTTACAACCCTTCCTCAATTGTTAAGTCTTCCACTAAGTAGCCAGGCCAAGTGGTTCGCTTGGGACCAGAAAGGTTTCCGAGTGTCGGCCACGTCCAAGATGTAGGATCGGGCCGTGATAAAATCATAACCAAATCAATTTAATTGGTTTTTCAATTTCTAAAACCAAACCAAACGAAATTTTAAAAAATAATCGTCGATTTGGTTATTATCGGTTTGGATCAGTTTGGTTTATTTTTTTGGTTTAGAAGTAATAAGTTTATTGATGATATACACATCTTGCGAGACACAAACACCTAGTACATGATCAATCCACAGAAAGCTATTGTGGATTCAATTAAGCAATACTACTAGAATTATTATTACACAAACAAAGTGATCTAGTTAAGTAATACTAAAATTATTAAGCACGAACAACGTTATTTAGTTAAGTAATACTAAAGTTATCATATACCAAATATTAAATATTTATAGGAAAAAAAACTCAAACAAAACAATCAAATAACTATATGTGGAAAGGGGGTACAAGAAAATTATATGTCAAAATGCTAACAAGAGAATTTTCAAATATAAACGGTAAAGTAAAAAATTTAAGTTCGTTAAAATATAATAAAATATTTATATATTATTTATGAATACTATATGAATAATTATATAATCGTATATATAATTATTCGGTTCGATTTGGTTATTTTTACAGATTTTTTAGTAAACCAAAACCAAACCAAATAATATCAATTTTCAAAATTTAAAAACCAAATCAAACATCGATTTTTTTAATCGATTTGATTCGAATTACAGTTTGATTTGATTTTTTTAATCATAACCATGAACAACCCTAATTATACATATTAATTGACAATTTATGTAAAAGTAAAATAATTGATGAGGTTATTTCACATAATAAATATTACATCATCTCATAGAATTTATTTTATATGACTATGTTAATACTTAACTTTTAAGATCATTAAGTTGCTTCCACAAAAGCTCTATTAATGCATTACGGAGTTCAAAATGAGTATTTTTGTCTTTAATATTTTTATGTCTACCTAAAAATTTACTTTTAAAATCAAAAATTTTCATCCACCAATTATTTTTGTCGTTGGAGTTGGAGCTTTCAAAAAATTTTGAATTGGTGCTTTAAGATCACGTTCATCTTTGATGCTATATTGTTAATTAGAAAAATTATTAATTCGGGATGAAAATAGTACAATTGTCAATACTATACTTGTAATGTTATATTACATTAGAAAATATTGCAAATATAAAGACTTAATTGTGGTTTTATACAATATAAAAATAATATAAAGAGATTATAATTTATATAATTTAATTTTAAATAACATATATTTAATGAGATGAAAATTTTTAAAAATAAAGTAGAAATATTATAAAAATTGTGAGTAAAAATAGTATAGTTGTCAATAATATATTTTTAGATGTTATATTACATTAAAAAAAAAGTAATGACCTTATATAATAGAAATAATATGAAAACAATCAAGAAGTGAAATAGCAAGGATGAATAGTAGTTCTCTAAAGTTGGTGCACTACTATTCATTTCTCTATAAAATAAATAGAGAATAGAGTGTAATTTAGAATGTGATTGCAGAGCCTAACCTCTATTTTACTCTCCAAACATGCAAAATAGAAAATAGGTATGATTGGAGATGGTCCAAAGGCAAATCGATTTGGAGATATTCGTATTTGCCTTGGTTTGATGTTATATTCCAATCTCTTTACTTACGAAATTTTATCTAAAGCCTTGAGGTTACTCAAAGTTAGTACTTTATTTGTTTTAATTTATATGATAAATTTTATTTTTATCGGTTTTTTTTATAAACAATCCATTTTTTTATTAAGTAATAATTTAATTTTAAAATTCTCATTTTATTTTTAATGAGATAATTTACAATCTTATAAATATCTATAATTTATTTTAGACCATAAACTTTTAATTTTTTTTCTTAAACTCAATTCCAATTAAACTACATCATAGAAAGAAATATTACATATAAGCACCCCTGATCGCAAATGATCTTCAATGCACTGATATGAATGGCACATCTTCATTCTTCAACAAGAAAAAAAAGAGAGAGCGCGCAAATTTTATAAATAGCAAACAAAATAAACTTATGTTCCACGACTATAGTTTTACTTGCTATGGATAGTCAGAGAGCAATTTTATGAGTAGTAAATAAAAATAATTTAATTATATTTCTTAACTATAATTTTCTTAATTATACTCTACAGTTATAGTTTTGCTTGCTATGTATGTTTTAGTTTGTATATTTCATTTTTCAATATACAAATTATGATAAGTATATACATATTTTGTATATATGATTATGAATTTTTCATAATTTATACAATTAAGTATATTGATTTCATTCCCTTTTAAATTTGTTCCAATTAATTTAGATTTATTTTATAACACGTTATCAGCATGAGATTCTATCGCCTTAACGAGTGAAATTAAGTTTCAAGGCTAAGGTATTATTTATTTTCATTCTTTTTAATATGACTAATTTTATGAAACTTTAGATTGTTGTCCTTCATAGTTTGGGCAAGAACTAGCCTTCATGGGTATTGGAGACACCATTAAAAATGAAAATAAAGTATCAAAACAAAATTGTGCTAAAACTATGCTATTCTTGCATCATCATCTTGATGAAATCTAAAAATACGAATATCGCAGAGTTAAGGATCCATCTGATTTGTGAAAAAGCTTAAAAGAAAAATACGATTGTGCGATATGATTGGATGCATCTGAGGCTAAAAGACTATAAGTCTATTAATAAAATATGTTTCATTCCTTGAAGTGAATGTGGTAGCAATGCATAATGTTTAAAAGAAGACAAGAGATTGAATGATACACATGTACTTGGAATGAGGTACTAAGCTATCATAAGTTGATATGCTAAGATGCTTGTGTTCCATTCTTAAAGAGTGAGAACTTTTTTATAATACTACAAATATAGATCCATTTGCTGAAGTGAATGTGATAGTATTTAATAAAACTTCTCATTATGAATGTACACTTTATTGTGATTGGATCACGACTTATCTCCAAAAGAGAGATAGAGTAATTGAGAAGAAATAAATATGAAAATTACTCCCTGAGTGATAAATTTAAAATCTGCTCATGTGATAGTAAATCAGAAATTTACTAAAGAAAGATACATGTCATGGTAAGCCTGGAGTTTATTTATTAGACATATATTGAAGAAATAAAATATTCTTCAAAGATTGCTTATTCTCATGATAAGTTGATTGGATCAACTAATGTTGAGGTTGAATCCTCAAAATACTGAAAGTATGAAAGATGAGAACATAATATTTTCCTGGTGTTAATCATTCACCAAATAAAAATCAATATAGAAAAGGAAAAGAAAAATATGAGCAACGTGAAGCAATTGGAAGAAATTATTTTCAATGTGCTAGAAGAAATCACTATGCACGTAATTGCGTACCCACAAACACTTGGTTGAGCTTTATCAAGCATCACTAAGAAAGAAGGATAAAAATCCTAAAGCTAATTTTATAGCCAAAAATCGCATTGACTTGACACACTTGGGTGTGGTAGATTTATGTGATCACCCTAAAGGAAAAATAAATCACTTGATTGCTGATGGCTTCATGAATGTGGAAGAATATAATAATGATGTTTAATATTCATCAATGATGATATTATTATAGTAATAATAATATAAATATTTCTAAACTTATATGTGTTTGCTCATCAAGTCTTTTTATTAATATGTATGAAAAAAATGAATTTATTTATTGGTTCAAGTAAAATAATTACAAAGTGAACCAATTTTTATAAGGTGATTTTAAATCTCATCACCATACCTACTTTGTACACACACAAATTCTTTTGAAAAAAAATAATAAAGATTTTATTTTATTCTTTCAAGATATGAATAATTCTCAAACAAGTTATCTAATTATGATGACATTTGCTTGAATGATTGTGTCACAATGCACAAGATATTCAAAAATGAGAAATACTCTTCTCATTTGAGTATGGGCCGTATAAATAGTATGTCACGCCCCGAGAGGGTACCTAGACGTAACCAGTACCTAAAGACTATTGCTAGTCCCCAAGCAAACCACTTGGCCTCATCACATTCATTAAAACAGTACACTCTACAACTTACCGAAAGAAAAAAGGAAGTAAATGAGCACATCTCATCTAGTATCCAAACAATATCATATATAAAAAGGCTAGTAGAAGAGAATCAGCTCACAATCTTATCAATCAACAATCCGACTCTAATCTATGAAGCCTCTATCACTGATAGGTGGTGCTAATGATAGACCCATAACTATCTCAAACAAAATGAATGCTAAGCAACTATAATTCTAAAGCAAGATAAAGTATCATATGAATCCTCTGAAGTAAGGGAGGCTCACCATTCTGCCAGACGTCTAAAGATCCTCAACGAAATGCCTATTGATGATCTTTGTCCCGTGTATCTACATCATAAAACAATGTAGTGTCAGAGTGGCGTCAGTACGTGGAATGTACAGTATGTAAAATAGCTCAGTGAAACCGAAACAGGTAGAATAATATGGCAATAACATCAAATCAACTCCAAAGACTGAGCTCATCTCAACGCAGTAAAGCAAGAAAATTTAAAGTAAATCATGTTCTTTATAATGTACATTTGAAAAGAAAAGAATAACTCCAATAGAAGTTTCATGCTCAATCAATGTTGCTTGGGAGTTTCTCTTAAGTGACATCTATCCTGTCCTACCACCTTTAAGCTAGTTGGTGCACAACGAATCAACATCATTGTCATTCCTGTCCTAAACTTGTCAAGATAAAGGACATAGTATCTCTGTCTTTCTCTCTCAAATCCAAAGAGAATGTCCAACCTTTCAAATAAGTGTCGCAGAACGTGCTGCACAACTATCCTACTATAGCAAACGCAGTTCTGGGGTGACACTCCTCACCCACTCGGTGCTCAATAATACTCCCAAGACTAAAACATGTACAACTCATTAATCAAATCAATCCTCTTTAATACTCATATCAACTAGCACCATCATTCATCAATGAATATATTATGAGAAAATATATTTACATTATCATCAATGTGTACTCAAAGTATCATTTAAACTCAATGCTCAATTCAAGCAAAACTAATTAAAACATCAAGTGTTTTCTTAGTAGAACTCATGCTTCAAAAATCTCTACATATAATCAAAGATCTTTCTCAAATTATTATTCATGCTCAAAAGCTATATTCATGAAAACTCAATAAAATGCGCTAAAAGAAATCATCGGTGTTTAACATGCTCAGTATGGCCATCAAATCTCAGTTTTTAAAATACTGCATTAAAGTAACCATGGTCCTCAATTAGGGTTCATGTGAATGAAGGCATGAACATACATTTAAAAAATTACTCAACTTCAAGAACATCATCAAGATATCATTGTATACAGGAAACTCATTAATACGATAAAATCTTAATTCAAGAATTTAATCAGGATAATACTTCAAGAATCATGTGTAGGGACTCATAGGTTCTCAACTCATCTATGACCATCTATGTGACACATGGGAGAACAATCTCATGCTTTAAGTTTACATACTTGGGATGAAGACAATATGAATCCTTGTAAGAATTTGACTCAAATCCTCAAGATATCAAGCTTTTCTTCACTTCCTCTCCCAAAATTCTCAACTATGAAGGCTAAAGAATGGGTTTAGAAACCATTATTTTGCAGAAAAATAATCTTATAATCGTTTATAGGACTTGAGAGGGGTTGAGGATTTATCAAAATACCCTTCTCAAAATAAAAGAATAAATTTTCACCCCATAACACTATGTCCACGTCGCGCATGGGGTGCGGGCATGTGTATTTTGCAAATTTTCTCAAAACACGT
>JAOTQR010033889.1:0-15932 GCA_025774065.1 Solanum ossicruentum | reverse complement strand
GTTTAGAAATTAACACTTGAACTAACTAATAGTGAAATCAAGTCAAAACCTAGCCGTATTCCCCGACAATGGCGCCATAATTTCGGATGATGTTCACGCTCCAATAAGAAAGCAGTCACTGTCAGCAATTTACTTAACTGAAGGTCAGGGTCAAATCCATAGGGAATACAACGCTTGACTACAAGACTTCACTATTAATCATTTCAAACATTTATAACTAAAATCTCTGAATGGGGGGGGGGGTGTTTCGTGATTCAAAAATAAAGTAAAATAAATACTATACTACGACATGGGAAAAACTTAATTTTAGGGACAACTTAGGAATTGTGTTCCCCATAGTTCATTAACTCGATTACCCTAGATGACATAACTACAATTGGAGATTCGCATGCAGAACGATAACTTAGGTTCTTTTAACCCTCTTGTGAAGGTGAAGGTCAAATTTCACCATGGCGCTTGGTCAGCTACCATGGCGTGCCAACTAACCGTTAGCTATTGTCCTAGCCAAAGTCCCCTTGTTCAGGTTTGGTTGATTAGATGAGAACACATCTATCGAATCCTGCCATCTATTTCCCTTTTCCTATTCGTCACTACCTTGGTCGGGATCGTGATAGTAGGTGGGGTTTGGTGTTGGACACCACCAAACAACAATCAATATGAAGAGAAATAGATAATACATGCAAAACCCCAACCATAGAAATGTAATAAACCTAGGTCTTCTCAAGTCAACTACCCATGGTTCCCATAACCCCAAGTTGTGCGTGCTTAGCTATTCATGGCTAAGGAAAACTAACAAAAATGCAAATACAAGACATATTTGAGAGTTTTACCACAAGAAATGAAGAATATAGACACCACAAGTATCAATCCCAAAAGATTGATAGATTGACAAAGTGTACAAGGAAAGATTTGCAATCCCCAAAATGGGTTTTCCAAATGAAAATGTTAAACTAATACCAAACCCTAAAATATTCTTGAGAGAATATTCAAAGGAAAGTTTAAGTCTATAATCTCTCCTCCCTGAAATAATACCCTAACTTAATGTATTTATAGTGCTTACAAATTAACTCTAAAAATTCTACAGAAAAGATAGCTGGTAGCTGGTACGACTCGTAGGGTGGCCTACGAGTCATATTCGGGGTCTTGTATCAGGATTGTTTCATCTTGGACTTAGCTGGTACAACCACTTGGTATGAGTTGTTGCTTAGGCTACGACTCGTATGCTCCTCATGTAGTCCAGGCCTTCAGCTTTTTGGGTCCAACATTTTGGCTCTCTGATTCCTACTACGAGTCAACCCATATGAGTCATAGATAGACTTACGACTCGTAGGATGGCCTCGTAAGGGTGACCTCCACTTAGGAAATTTTTGATTTTTGGTCTTTTCTTCTTTCTACGACACATCCTACGACTCGTAGCTTAGGCTACGACTCGTATCTTAAGCTATGACTCGTAGGTGAGCTCGTATGTCCAATGATTCAGCAAAATCTGCAACTTTTATTCAAAATCATGCCCACTTAACTTTTCTGCGAGAACAACACAAAGCACATAAAAATCATAAAAAGTCGCATTAAGAACTCATAAAATCCCTTGTTTTAGGCATCAAATGTGTTGTATTTTGACAGTTAATCAATATTAAAAATTGTAACAATTATAGGGGTACTAAATTGTTAAGCTACAGTATGAAGGTTTGGGAGAGAGGGATAGAGATGAGTATGAGAAAAGGAGTGTCTATTTTAGAGAATCAATTTGAATTCATGCCGGGTCAGTCGATTACTAAAGCAATTCATCTTGTTAATAGATTAGTAGAGAAATATAGGGAAAGAAAGAAGGAACTTCAAATAATGTTGATTGACCTTGAGAAGGCCTATGATAAACTTCCGAGGAATATCCTATGGAGGTGTTTAGAGGCAAAATATTTTCCAATGGTGTATATTAAGGTAATAAAGGATATGTATGATGGATTCAAATTATGGATAAGAATTGTAGGAGGAGACTTAAAGTATTTTTCGATTGAGATACGAAACTTCATCAAGGATCTATATTGAGTGGCCTTTTCTTTTTTGCCTTGGTAATGGATGAGCTAACACAGTCTATTCAGAAGAAGGTTCCATGTATGATGATGTATGTGGCTTGCGGATGACATAATATTGATTGATGAGACTCAGGCTAAAGCTAATAATAGATTGGAGGTTTAGAGACATACTTTGGAATCCAAAAGGTTAAAACTGATGAGGACCAAGACAATATACTTGGAGTGCAAATTCGTATTACAACGGATGAAGTAGCTATTGAAGTGAGGCTTGTCACTCAACCTATTCCCAAGAGAGAAAAATTTTAAGTATCTTGGGTCCACCATCTAGAGTGGTGGCGATATCAATGATGATGTCCATGTCATTCGGGCAGTATGGATGAAATGGAGACTTGCCTCTGGAGTATTGTGTGATAAGAAGATACTACCTAAGCGTAAAGATAAGTTTTATAGAATGGTCGTTAGACTTTCTTTGCTATATGGGATAGAGTGCTAGCCAATTAAAAACTTAGATATTTAGAAGGTACAGGTTGTGGAGATGAGGATGTTAAGATGGATGTATGGACACACTAAGAGGGATAAGATTAGAAATGAGATCAATCGGGAGAAGTTGATGGTAGTCTCTATGGTAGATAAAATAAGAGAGGCCAGACTGTGATGGCTTGGGTATGTGTAGAGAAGAAATGTGATGCTCCTATTAGGAGGAGAGAGGTTGGATTTAGGGGTTACACAGAGCTATAGAGGAAGATAAAATAAGTTTTGGGAAATTTGATTAGACAGAATATGGTGCAACTTCATATCGCTGAGGACACCCTAAATATAAAGGAGTAGAAGTCATATATTAGGGTAGAAAGTTAGATGACTAGTAGGGGTAGGATGATGTCGAGCCTTATGATATACTAGGTTAGTAGAGGTAGTCGTGTCGTTATATACTATGTTGTTAGTGTTTGCCATTTATTTTATTATTTTTATCATCTTTATAAATTTTCATTTGTTGTCCATTCTAATCGTTATTTCATATCTAGTACTTATTGTTGTTTGGGATGGTATTTTTGAAATAAGGGTCTTTTAAAAACAACCTCTATATCTTTATGAGATAATGGTAAGGTCTACATACATATTACCCTTCCCATACCCCACTTATGGGATTCATTGGGTATTATGTTTTTGCTGTAATTTATTTAATTTAAAATAAATGACTTATCTTCTAAAAGTAAGAAAAATATTTTTCAAACCTTTTCACAACCTCACACCTCAACTCTTTACCCTAATACAAGTTCTAAATATCAATTTTCAATACTAATTTCAAATTCAACTACTAATTCTCAATTTGTGATGTGACTCCTGACCTTGCCCCTTATTCGAGTTCCAAGTTGAGTTGGGATAGAATTTCAATTTAGATGGTTGGTCCCAAATTAGGATTACAGATTGAGTCTCGAATATAGTATCATGATGATATTTTGAGTCAGATGTTGGAGTAGGATTTTTAGTCAAGAGTCAAAGTAAGATTGCAGGTTAAGTGTTTGGTTGGATCCTGGATCGAGTGTAATGGTCAAGTCATGATCACGCTCAAACAATATCTCTCACTTTGGGGATAAAGCGATCATTTTCAAATATAAAACATAACCATAAGTTAGGGTCAAATCTCAAGGGAATACAGGGCTTTACCACATTGATTCACCAATAATCAATTCAAGCACCAAATAACTCTATTCTCAAGATGGGGTGGGGGGTTTCCAATGGTTGGTAGTAAAATAAAATTATACTAATAAAGCACAGAGACAATCAAATTAGAGAGAAATTTGGGAAATTTTGTTACCTTTGATTCACTAACTCAAACACTCCAAATAACACAACCTTAATTAGGACGTTGGATGCAAGACGACAACTTAAGTTCTTCCAACCCTTGGGCAAAGGTGAAGGTCAAATTTCATATGGCACTTGGCTGGCTACCATAGCATGCTAAACTAACCGATACCTGTTATCCTAGTCAACCTCTCCTGGCCGCGTTTGGTTGATTAGACGAGAACAAATCAATCAAATTCTGTCACCCATTTCCTTTTCTAATTCATCACTACCTTGATCGGGATCATGACACTAGGCGGGATTTAATGTTGGCCACCATTACACAACAAGAAAAATGGATACTACATGCTAATACCCTACTCAAGAAGTGCAAATAATCCGAGTTATTAAGCTAGGTACTCATGGTTCCCATAACTCAAAGTTGTGTGTTTAGCCACTCAAGGCTTGGGCACATAAATCAACAATGAAACTAGAAAACATGAGAGATTTCTTACCCAAGAAAATTGAAGAACAATGGAACCATTTTTGAAATTAGAATCATAAGATTGAATGATGAAATTAATCCACAAGTGAATCGAAATCCCCAAATTTGAGTCTCACATTACAAACCTAAAAATTATCTCTCAAACCCATTCTACCAACTACTATGATATGAGCAATATTTAAAGAATAATGAAAAAATGCTCCTAAAATCCTAACTTATATTATTTACAAAAAGATCCTTAAAATAATTAGAAAATCCAGTCGATGTCTGCTACGGCTCGTAGTTAGACTCGTAGGATTGCTTACGAGTGGTAAGCAGGCTTTTGTGGTCAGCACTTGGCAATTTGGACTTTACTTCTATGATCCATCTCTACGAGTCCTAGTCTGGTCTACGACTCATAGTATCTTCTCGTAGTCCGCTCTTGCATTTCTTGGTCCAATTTTGATCAATACTTTTAAATGCTACAAGGTCCCTTTCTACGAGTCATAGAGAAGACTACGACTCGTACCTTTTACCTCATATGGCTGCAATTCAAATTCTCAGATTTTATTTTTGAACACTGTTAATTGCTACGAATAGCCCCTACGACTCATAGCTTGGGCTACAACTCATAGTAGGGCTTATAGTTCTTCAAAATCAACAAAATCTGCAAGTTTTCCCAATATCAAGCCGACTTATACTTTCTACAAAAACAAACACAAAAATACATAAAAATCATAAAAAGTTGCATTAAGAACACAAAAAATCCCATTTTTTAGGCATCAAATGTGCTATATTTTGATAGCACATCAAGTCGTGGATCAAATGTTAGGGTTTGATCTTGGTTTGAAAGTCGATGCCTAGATCAAAAATTGAGGTTAGGCTCGAGTCAAATTTGAGGTCGGATCTCAAAGTAGAGTACCATGTCATATGTCAAAATTGGGCCCTAATTCAAAGTCTATACCAACTCAAATTTTGGATCCTAGGTTGGCTCGGATTTCATTTTGGGTGTCGAGTTCTAGATTCTTAAAATTGGATCCCATATTAGTCACTGAGATCGAGTGTCGATTCCCAATTTAGATTGGGACCATGTTGAAATTAGGTAATAGAATTGGGAGATGAAGAAGCAAATGTGTAGGAACTGGTAAATAATTCCTTATGTATTACTCTACGGGGGGATTCTTGCGTAGATTCAGGTAATGAGAACAAGGAAAAACCAAAAGGGACAAGGGATGTATAAGTCAGAAACATAAAAGCATATATCATAAGAATGAACCTCATGAATACCATGCATCCACTAGGGTTACAATTTCATCTACTTTACAATTCATAAAACCTGGATTACAATCCACAACCTTCAACAATATTCAAAAACTCCCCTTTTTTTCCTTTAAACTTCTTGCCAAATACCTCTCCCCTTGTTGGATCCTTAAACTACACTACTTTCGGAAGGATCCAACATCAATCCATTGACATTTTCAAAGAGATCGAGCAACATAAAAAGAAAAATTATCTAATAAATATGTAAAATTATTAGTTGAGCAAGTCTTGAGTGTTGTCAATTTGTAAATGAGTAGCAAAATTCCAACAAAATATGCAAATTCAGCAAAAATGAAGAAGTGATTGTGGTCATTGATGAGGAGTTTTAGAGTTACTACTAAAGTAAGAAGAGCGGAAACCTATATTACAATCCACAAGCTACAAATTTTCTTGTTCACCGCAAATGTAAATGACATAACGTTTAAACTATTAATCATATTGCTTGTTATTTCACCTTGTTGATCGACACCCAACACTCAACACATGGAGCTTTAGCATCCCATTACAGCGCTATTATACACGAAGCTACCTAATCTCTTTTTCCAAGAAAGTTGCATTCTAGAGGCCCTTCACTCGGTACCACGAATTCATCTTAATATACCCTTTACCCTTGGGCCCACTAACTACAATCAAACTATCACCATATGCCTGAAAAAACAGACCCCACCCATGCCATGACAGTGCTTGTTCATGCAATCGACCAGTGGTAACCCATGTTTTACTTTCCTTGTTGTATTTCTTGATCTCCATGACATCACAATTAGCAGGATACAATTGGTTATTTACAATGCCACAATGGAAGTGCTTTGGAAGTAAGAGGGATGCCACTCCTAGTTGTGTTATGTCGCACAGGGGACATGTTTGAGATTTCAGTCTATGTTCCTGTTGCTAGATCATACTCCTCTGCATATGTCAACAAATTTGATTTGAGCCCTCTAATGCCTCATATAACATAGAACTTTACCATCCATGAGGACGCTAGAGCACATCTTATGTGGCTGATTCTTTCTAGATAAAGTCCTCCATGCACCTTCCTCCAAATTGTATATTTCAGCTAAACTGAGGATTTTACCTCATGAATCACAACCACCAGCCAGAATATAAATTTCTCCACAGTTGGCAAAACCAAAAAAAAATCTTGGCTCATTCATCTGCATCCCAGATGATCAAGTATTAATTAGTAAGTTGTACCGGTAAATAACCTGTGCCAACACATCCTTTCAATAACAAGAAGCTCTGTAACAACCGCTAAAGATTCCTTCTCAGAGAACACAAAGTATTCATTTGGATTCATGGTTGATAGATGTATTCAACTGCGCCTAGTAGGGTCAAACACTTCCCATTTGAGGGGATAGCATGAGAAATACACCCAATGCTCAGTGACATCATTTTTTGACTCATCCTATAAAGTTCACTGCTCCTAACTAATGATCAAAATTTACTATTCAAAGATGCTATGATGCCATAATCTGACCTAGAGTATAGAATGAGAGAGCTGATAGAGTTATCCCGGCCAAGGCCAACCATAATCAAAATTATTTTTATTAGAATTATTTTCTAAAAAATCCCTACATTCTTATAAACACAAATGTAGGGATTTTGAACAGTAGACTTTATAGGTTGAGCTGAAAAATTGTGTCATTAAGCATTGGCTGTATTTCTCATGCCAGCCCCCCTCATTGGGAAGTGTTTAACCTTACTAGGCACAGTTGGATGCATCCGCCGACCATGATTCCAAATCAATGCTTTATGTTCTTCGACAAGACATCTTTGGTGGTTGTTATGGAGCGTCTTATTTTTGGAAAGGATGTGTTGGCACATGTTATTTACTGGTATAGCTTGCCAACTAATACTTGGTCATCCGAGATGCAAATGAATGAGCTAAGATTTCTATTTCGTTCTGCCAGTCATGGAGAGATTGCCATTCTAGCTAGTGGTTGTGATTCACAAATTAAAATCCTCAGCTCTGTTAAAATGTACCATTCGAAGGAAAGCACGTGGAGGACTTTATCTAGCATGATTTAGCCATATAAGATGTGCTATGGCATCTTCCTGGATGGTAAGTTCTATGTTATAGGAGGCATTGGAGGACCCAAATCAAATCTGTTGACATGTGCAGAGAAGTATGATTTGGCAATAGGAACATGGACTGAAATCCCGAACATGTCCCCTGTGCAACCTAATGCAGCTAGGAATGACATCCATCGTATTTCCCAAGCACCTCCGTTTGTGGCAATTGTAAATAACCAATCACATGCTACTGATTATGATTCCATGGAGTTCAAGAAGTATGACAAGGAAAGCAAAGCATGGGTTACCATTGGACGTTTGCCTAAATGAGAAAGGTCCTAGAACAGGTGGGGTCTGGCTTTCGAGCATGTGGTGATAGTTTTATTGTTGTTGGAGGGTCCAGGGGCGAAGGGTATATTGATGTGAATTTGTGGGTACTGGGTGAAGGGCCTATACAATAAAACTTACATGGTAGAAAGAGATCAGGTAGCTTTGTGTATAACTACCCTGTGATTGGATGCTAAAGCTCTATGTGTTGGGTGTTGCGTGCCGATCAAAAAGGTGAAATAACGAGCCATATAGTAAATAGTTCAAACGTCATATCATTTACGTTTATGATGAGCAAGAAAATTTGAAGCTTGTGGATTATAATCTAGGTTTTATGAGTTGTAAAGTTGATGAAATCATAACACTAGTCGATACATGGTATTCATGACATTCATTCTTATGATATATGCTTTTATGTTTCTAAGTTATGCATCCTTTGTCCCTTTGGATTTTCCTTTTTCTCGTTACCTGAATTTGCACAAGAATCCTCCCTTAGAGTAATACATAAGGAATTAAGTTACCAGTTCTTGCACAATTGCTTCTTTTGCTAGTCAAATTAAGGTTAGGCTCGAGTCAAATTTGAGATCAGATCTCAAAGTTGAGTCCCATGTCATATGTCAAAATTGTTCCCTAATTCAAAGTCGATACCAACTCAAATTTTGGATCCTAGGTCGGGTCAGATTCCATTTTGGGTGTCATGTTCTAGATTGTCCAAATTGGATCCAATATAAGTCACTGAGATCGAATGTCAATTCCTAGGTTATATCGAGTCCATGTTGAAACTGTGTAATATAATTTGGAGAAGAAAAAGCAATTGTTCAAGAACTGGTAAAATAATTCCTCATGTATTACTCTAAGGGAGGATTATTGCGCATGTTTAGGTATCAAGAAAAAGGAAAAATCGAAAAGAGCAAGGGATGCGTAACTCAGAAACATAAAAGCATATATCATAAGAATGAACCTCATGAATACCATGTATCCACTAGGGTTACATTTTCATCTACTTTACAACTCATAAAACTTGGATTACAATCCATAAGCTTCAAATTTTCTTGCTCACCAAAAATGTAAATGATATAACGTTTAAACTATAAACTATATTGCTCGTTATTTCACTTTGTTGATTGGCACCAAACACCAACACATGGAGCTTCAGCATCTCACTACAACGCAGTTATATACAAAGCTACCTGATCTTTTTTCCAAGCAAGTTCCATTATAGAGGCTTTTCACTTGATACCCATGAATTCACCTTAATATACCCTTCTCCCCTGGGCCCTCCGACTACAATCAAGCTATCACCAGATGCTTGAAAAGCTAGACCCCTCCCATGTCAGGACACTGCTCATTCTGGCAACTGTCCAGTGGTAACCCATGCTTTGCATTACTTATTGTACTTACGGACCTCTATGGCATCATAATCAGCAACATACTAATGGTTATTTATAACTGCCACCAATGGAGGTTCTTAGGAAGCAGGAGGGATATCACTCCAAGCTATGTTAGGTCATACATAGGACATGTTTGAGATTTTAGTCCATGTTCCTATTGCTAGATCATACTCCTCTGCATATGTCAACAACTTTGATATTGGTCCTCCAATGCCTCCTGCAACACAGAACTTTACCATCCATGAGGACGCCAAAGCATATCTTACGTGGATAATTCTTTCCAGATGAAGTCCTCCACGTGCCTTCCTCCGAATTGTATATTTCAGTTGAGTTGAGGATTTTACCTCATGAATCACAACTGCAAGCTAGAACGACAATCTCTCCATGGCTGCCAGAACCAAACAAAAATCTTGGCTCATTCATCTGCATCTCGGATGACCAAGTATTAGTTAATAAGTGACACAGGTAAATAACCTCCGCCAAAACATCTTTTCAAAAATTAAGAAGATCCATAACAACCGCCAAAGATTCCTTGTCATAGAATATGAAACATTCATTTGGATTCATGGTTGGCATATGCATCCAACTGCGCCTAGTAGTAGAGTCAAACACTTCCTATTCGAGGGGCTAACATGAGAAATACACCCAATGCTCAATGGCACTATTTTTTGGCCTCAACATATAATGTTCACTGCTCCTAACTAATGACCAAAATTCAATGTTCAAAGATACTATGATGCCATAATCCAACATAGAGCATAGAATGAGATAGCTAATAGAGTTATCATGACCACTTCTACCATAATCAAAATTGTTCTTATCAGAATCATTTTTTATCAAAATCCCTACATTCTGATAAACACAAACGTAGGGATTTTGGACAATGAACTTTATAGGTTGAAGAAAAAATTTTTGTCATTGAGCATTGGACGTATTTCTCATGCTAGTGCTCCCCTAATGGGAAGTGTTTAGCCCTATTAGGCGTAGTTGGATGCATCTGCTGACCATGAATCCAAATGAATGCTTTGTGTTCTATGAAAAAGAATCTTTGGTCGTTGTTATGGAGCTTCTTATTTTTGGAAAGGATGTTTTCTGTAGGTTATTTACCTATATAGCTTACCAACTAATACTTGATCATCCGAGATACTAATGAATGAGCCAAGATTTCTGTTTGGTTCTACCGCTCATGGAGAAATTGCCATTCTGGCTAGCGATTTTGATTCATAAGGTAAAATCCTCAGCTCAGCTGAAATGTAAAATTCGAAAGAAAGCACGTGGAAGACGTTATCTAGCATGAAGTAGCCACGTTAAATGTGCTCTGACATTTTCATAGATGGTAAGTTCTAGGTTATATGAATCATTGGAGGACCTAAATCAAAGTTGTTAACATGTACAGAGGAGTATGATATGCCAATAGGAACATGGACTGAAATCCCGAACATGTCCCCTATGTGACCTAATGCAGCTAGGGCCGATATCTCTCTTGTTTTCCAAACACCTTTGTTGTTGGCAGTTGTAAATGACCAATTATATACTACTGATCATAGTGCCATAAAGTTTAGGAAATACGACAAGGAAAGCAAAGCATGGGTTACCATTGGACGTTTGCCTGAATGACCAAGGTCCTGGTCTGGGTGGGATCTGGCTTTTCGGGAATGTGGTGGTAGTTATATTGTAGTAGGAGGGCCAAGGGGCGACAAGTATACTGAGGTAAATTCGTGGGTACCAGGTGAAGGGCCTCTACAACAGAACTTGCTTGGCAGAAAGAGATCAGGTAGCTTCATGTATAACTGCATTATGATGGGATTCTGAAGCTCCATGTGTTGGGTGCCGATCAAAAAGGTGAAATAACGAGCAATATAGTTAATAGTTTAAAAATTTTGTCATTTACATTTACAGTGAGCAAGAAAATTTGAAGCTCTTGGATTGTAATCCAGGTTTTATGAATTATAAAGTTGATGAAATCGTAACACTAGTAGTGTATGGTATTCATGACATTCATTCTTATGATATATGTTTTTATATTTCTGAGTTATAGATCCTTTGCGCCTTTCAATTTTTCTTTTTCTCGTTACCTGAATTTGCGCAGGAATCCTCCCTTAGAGTAATACATTAGGAATTATGTTACCAGTTCTTGCACAATTGCTTCTTTTGCTAGTCAAATTGAGGTTAGGCTAGAGTCAAATTTGAGGTCAGATCTCAATGTTGAGTCCCGTTTCATATGTTAAAATTGGGCCCGAGTTCAAAGTCGATACTAACACAAATTTTGGATCCTAGGTCGGGTCAGATTCTATTTTAGGGTCTCGAGTTCTGGATTGTGGGAATTGGATCCAATATTAGTCATTGAGATCGAGGGTCGATTCTCAGGTTAGATCGGGTCCATGTTGAAATTGGGTTCTAGACTAGTTATTGAGACTAGGTGTTGGTGTGATCAGAGTCTAGGCATTATGAATATTAGACTCCAGATCAAGTGTCGAGGTCAGATTCCAAATTGATCATTGAGGTCAGATGCTGATTCAAATATTAGATCCTAGATAGAAAATTAAAGTCAAGTCTTGAATGGATCACTAAAGTCATCCCAATTTATTAATTAGAAAAGTAACAGGATCATAATCTTCACAGTTGATGTACACCATGTATATGGGAAAAGAAAATAAATATAGTAGCAAAAAGAGAAATCTCCTTATCTTACTATTTAAATATTGGTTTGATGATAGACCTCGTTTTATGTTGTGATTTGTTATTTCTTTGAATTCTTTTAAATTTGAACAAAAGATGAATGGTATAGTATTTTCTTTATCTCAAAATATTAGACAAACATCTCTGGTAGTAGTCAGTAAAATGGAAAATGGTACAAAGACTATTTTAGTCGGGAAGCAGCACGTCGAGAAATTACAATAATTATGACTTATTAAAAAATAATATTATCTCTAACATTAATTATTATTTCTTTCAGATCTTGTTTACAGAATTTGCCTCTTCCATGCTGGATTAAGGTACTACTCTTATTATTTTGAGCCTTTTCTCCAACATAGTAATGATGATTTGGGATTCTCACTCTTTAACTTGATTAGCATTACTATATAGTAGTAAAATTTTCATCTTTGTTAGCTTCATTTTGTTGGTTCTAAAATTTTGATAAACAAACTATTGGATTATCAGTTGCTAGTTAAATGTCTAATGACATTGTATTTTGTGGTTCTCTAAAAATAAAATTTATATATTTTGAGATTTATTCTCGAAAAACTCACATGATCAAGTAGGGAGATTGAAAAAACATGAAAAAGGGAAATAATTCAATTTTTTGCTTCAGAAATGATATCAAGTCCATTTCTAACCTACCTAGACAAATTAGAGGCCTTGTAAACAACCATAATTGGGGATTATTAGACCTTATTCTCCATCTATCATTTGTGTTTCATCAAATAAGCAAGGACCCATATTATTAATAAACTTCAGGTCTTTTTTTCTTATCTCCTTTCTTCTGCAATCTTTCTTTCTTTTTGTCGTAGCATGAATACTAAGCATAGGTCAAGTTGATATTTATTATTGATAAAGTAGAGTTAGTAGGTATTTTCTTGTCATATTTTCCCTCCATGTTCTTACTTCCATGAGGACATTTCCTATTTAGCTTGTTTGGTGCATACTTACTTTGTTTACTTGCCCTTGTTTACACGTGGTGGTTCTTTATTCTTTAGATAGTTACATAAGAGCTCTGAAACTCTATTCATTTCAAATCTTAATTCTATAGAATGGATATGTCCAATCCTTTTTTAGATAAAAAAAACCTAGGATGTTATCCTTATCTTTTAGTACCTACAGGTTGTTAGTCAGTTTTTCTTCACTATCTTTGTATATGCTTACTCTTTTGCTAGTAATTCATAAGCACCAAATATAACTTTCCAAATTAACTAAGATAAATACATACTAGTTATTGTGAATCACATTCGCAGGTATTGATGATTTTATTTATTTTGACACATCAAGCGATGGCTCAACAGCAAGAATCCGTAACGAGGGCGATACCAAAAGCGTCATTGGCATGGATTATGTATGCTCTCTTTGGTTCTATTTTAGTTGTATTTGTTGTCTTTGCATGGTTTATTTATTTCAGTTATTGTTGTCCTCATTATTTAGATATGGCGGATGCTCCTGTTCAGATGCAGGGTGCTCGTGTAGAAATAGAGATGGAGGATACTCTTATTTGAGTATTTGTACAAACTCATCTTATGTATGTAATTTATGTATTTCCCTTTTTATGTATTGTCATATTTTATTATTGAATATTTTGCATTGGATTTGTATTAGAAAGTTGTAACTTGAATTTTTTAGGTGTACAATTCTTTTCCAACTCAATTAATTATCTTTCTAGATACTCAATCACAAATGATCCAATTCAAGAATCCTCACTGAATGGTCATTTTAAAGATCAATCTCTTTTGTCCTTAATTTATAAAGTTTTTCAAATATAGATATGCGTAAAACTACCCTTCCTCATTTTTTTCTTTGCAAATGTTGTAGAAAACTAAAGACTCATTTTCATTTGTGGTTGATTGTTAACACCCTCGTGAAATGATAAAAATACCCCTAGAATTGACCTTACGCGTAACGTGTCTTCCCATGCTCCATTTGCAAATCCCAGATAGGATTTTCCATCAGTGCGAAAAATCAAGTCGAAAAATGGTCTTGACTCGACAAAAACTCAAAAAACGCAAATTATTTTTCACCAAAAATTTCAGAAACAGTGAGGATTTTGCTTTCGCTCCGCGATGTGGAGGGAACATGGATCCACACTTGTGATTTTTCCAACTTCGATGAAAAGCTGGAATTTTCAAAAATGTGCAGAATAACACTAGTGCGCGTCGCGCACTAGTGTAAATTTGAGGCAGATTTGGCTTCTTTATGGGAAGGTCAATTTCGACCTTTCACATACCCCATATCCAAAATTATGTCAGTTTTAAGTCCATTAATGCTTAAAAACATATTTCTTCTTCACATTCATATGTTAAAGGTAAGAAACCCTCCCTAGAAAATTCAAGCGTAAGATCAAGAATGGGTAGAGCCTTCAAGACAATTTCTTTAATTCTTTGAGGATCCTTTCTCAGGTATATAAGGCCACCTAAAAGTAATTATTTTGCTAATAATTGTAGAAACTAAACCTGTTTTCACCCACGAACCCTTAAGTATCAAGGTTTACTGTAAACTCTGTAAGTATGTTAATTTCCATGACAATTTCATATATTCTTGATGAACTTTTATGAAAATATTGGTCTTATTAGCATCCAATTCAAGATTTATTATTAAGTTATGTACAATTATGACCAAGATTATTATTATTGAGTTTTCTTGAAAATCTTGACATTATTTCAAGAAAAGAAAAGACTAGTTTCAGTACCTTGAAGTTAAATTCAAGAAGTGCATTTTAAAGACTTATTTTGCATATTAGCCAAGGAATTTTAGCATGATTTAAGTCACTAAGTTGATTCTAGTTTTAGTAAAGTTAAAAGAAGTCATATGAGTAAACTGGGCTAAGTCCCCAAGAAAGCCAGATTTCAAGAATTTATGATCTATTAAGTATGAGCTATATAAAGTGTTTTGGGAGTAGTATTGACCGCTGATATGGGTAAGAGTAGAATAAATTAGTCAAACCCATAAACTATATAGCCAGCATAGGATAGGATCGTACCACAGTACCTTCCTCATTAGCCACTGAGATGACCCAGTTTGGGATGTCCCCTACCCCGACAAAGTACGGGACGGCTCTGGCATCGTGGGCAAGATGTTGTATCAGCACGAAGCTCATAGTAATGGCTGTCAGTTAGAGAAAATCCCCAAGCCAAGAAAATTTATGTTTTATTTCTACGAACAACATATTATTGTTTTGCATATTACTTTCAACCTACTAGCCTTATGATTATGGTTAACTCATTTATGATTATGATTATGTTTTTCATGATATACTATGGTATTTTGGATTAAATATTTTGGACATCTTACATACCGTACATTCCATGTATTGATGTCCTTACGACCTGCATCATTTTGTGATGCAGATGCAAGTGACTGAGTTCCTCAACAACCGCTCTGTTGAGAACTTGCTAACTTACAGATAGCGGTGAGGCCTCTCTTTAGTCTGAGGCTCTTTAATTCATGTCATGTTATGTCATTTCAGTTTATTTTCAGTTCTGGCTACTTGGGGCTTATCTCAGTAGTCCTTCAGACAGTTTAATAGAGGTTTAATAGACCGTATGATCAGTATTTCATTTTTTAGTTATTCAGACATTCTTTTAAATGCTTTCTTATTTAGTTATAAAGACAGTTTAGCTTATCTTATTGCTTTTATGGCCTTTCCATCGTTATTAAGTCTTCTGCCGAGTGAGTAGCCGGGCCAAGTGGTTCTCTTGGGACCAGAAATAGTTTTCGAGTGTCGGCCACGTCCAGAGTGTTGGCTCGGTGTGTGACAAACTTGGTATCAAAGCACAGAGTTCAAGAGTCCTAGGGAGTCTATGGAACATTGTCTAGTAGAGTCTACATTATGGGTGTGAAGCGCGCCACATCTATAATAGGGAGGCTACGGGACATTAG
>JAOTQR010033878.1:0-14450 GCA_025774065.1 Solanum ossicruentum | reverse complement strand
TTAATCCTATCTTGATGACTTTGTTGATGATTCTTGAGTGTTTATGTTTAGAAGTGAAGGGAGAGGGTTTTGATTATGCATTTTGGGACCTTAAATAGACCCCCAAAGGTTTCAGAAAAAAAACCCTCAAAATAAAAAGAAAAAAATGTCATTGCTTATCCAGTAAGGGTCCGTGTTTAGTCCATGATGCACTTCGGGCGCAGACTTTTAAACAACTTTGCACTCCTTCACTAAAATGGTCATAACTTTCTACTCCAAACTCTGATTAAGACAAAATTAAATGTGTTCGAAAGCTAATATCAAATATCTTTAATTTGATATATTATGGGTCACCTAACTCATTATACTTTAGGAGATATGGGCATTTGAAGTTGACCCTTTTATCTACTCATGCGAAAACTTAGTTGATAGAAATCCTTTGTACTTGGCTTGATGTAAAGGATCCCTTATATTTGTTTATTGAGCTTAGAGGGGTTAGCAATTGACCGGGAAGCCCCTCAAAGTAAAATAAAAATTTTTAAAAAAATATAAGGCGTGTCACGCCTTGGCGCACACAACCGCTATTTTTGCTTTGGATCAAAAAATAATTTTTTAGCCAATGGCTCTAAAATTCATTCTAGACCATTTTTTGGCTCAATTTTTTGCTATAAAATTCGACGAGTCCCTTTTTCCACTCAATTATTTGTTCTGACCACAAATTTGGTCTTAGATTTTCCATTAAAGCTTCTGAAGATGCGTTATGCTCACGATTCCATTCTAGGGGTACTTAGAAGTTTCATGGGGTGTTACATAATACTAATTTTTCAGGTATGTAAGGCTAAAATAGGACAAGTGAATGTTCTTCCATGTGCACGGACTGATGGTAATAGAATGATTGTGAATGTATTGACTCTCTATGCATGTTTTCTTAAAAGGATTTCGTATAAATTGTATATTCTAAGTATTTAACATGTTCGATGATCACCATAAAGTTGATTTTACTAATTAAATACTTTTCAAGAGTGATTGCATGTATACTATATGTTATTTTATAAAAGATTGCATGAATGAACCTAGGGATTGAGTCTAGTTCCTTGATTTGAGGATGTTGATTGTGATTGTGATATGAGCATGATGATAGATTGATAGAATTTGATTGTCCTATGAGTCTTCATAAATGAAATCTAACGATTAGTCTAATTGATTGTCCTCCAAATGATTGGTCTAAGCTGTTTTGACAGATTGCTAAGAATTTAGTTGATGAGATATTGATATAATAGTCTAGAAGGCCCAATTAAGATAGAGTTGATGAGATGATGAGAGTCCTTAGGAGACTAATTGAGATGATTGATTGAGGTGGATGGTCTTATTAGCATTAACTCTTGGGAGGAGTATCGAGCACCAAAATGAGTAAGAGAAGGTCCAACTCAAACTCATTAACTATGTCGCAAAGCGTAGGGGAGGATTGAACCACTACATAAGAGGTTTCCTCTTAAGTTGAAGTTCCTGAAATGATAACGAACTTGAGAGACTAGATCCCCTTGTGGATCCGATTCGTTTTTTACCTGACACGTATGGAATAATTGTGGCAACATTAGCTGGATTGTTGTACAATCACTGGCTCATAAGTGATTATTTTCAGATAAAAAAACTCTGAAATAGGTTCTATATTGATAGTACTCTGATATTATTTGATTGGATTGGATTGGTATTGATTGATCATTGTCTACTCTTTGATAATGCTTTAGATAAACATTTGACATCTTGATTGAGTATTATCTAAGTTGATATTATTCTACCTATATCTATTTCATTCAGCCATTTTACACACTCATACATTCCACGTATTGATGTCTATGTGAACCTCATCATTTTATGATGCAGAGATAGGTATTACAGATCATCAACAGGCGCTTCGTTGAGGATCATTTTACATTCAGTTAATTAGTGAGTCCTCCCCTACATTCAGAGGTTACCCCACTTATTTTTCTAGTTTTGAGTTTTGTATTTTTATTTTTGATTCGAGGTAGCCATGAACCTATCATTAGCAACATCTAGATGCTTAGAGATAGACGCTTTATAGAAAATGATGGATTAGAGTTGATGCTCTTTTTTTTGAAAGACTTGTACATTGCAAACTATTTTCACAATATTGAACTGATGTGGATTGTCAATCTTAATCATTAGTTTACTGATTCTTCAATTGATGAGCCCACTAGAATGTTCCCTGTACATAAATTGAGTCTTCTATTGTTGATGAATAGGAGATTGAGCCAAGTGGTTCGCTTGGGGACCAACAATGATTTCTGAGTGCCTTCCAAGCCAAGGGTACCCTCCCAGGGCATGACAAACTTGGTATCAAATCTTAGAGTTCAAGTGTCCTAGGATGTCTATGTATCTATCTGTAGGATCTTATTTATGGTTGTGAAAAGGCACTACTTCTATAAATGAGATTCTATTGATATTTAGGAAGAGTTTCCCTTCTTTCAGATTCTAAATTGTATGAAAGAACTATTCCCTAAGAAACCTATGATGATTCGTGTGTTGTCTTAAACCTTTTGACTATGCTTCGCCAACAAGGTAATAGAAATGTTTAGACCCTTACAGATAAGATCCTCTGCGATAAAGTAATCTGAATGGTATAGAGACTGTACAAGGCTTGAGAGAAATCGACTAGCGTGTTGAGTTGATTGATTTAAAAGAATGCACTTTTATTCATATCATTGTGCATTTGAGTGAGATAGTATGCACTCCAAACTCTCTTATACAAAACTTATTTTTGATGTTATCCATAAGAGGGAAAACATTATGTCTCTAAAAGTTTGATGTCACCACCTGAGGGAGTGTGGTTTGTGATTTTGTAAACCATAAGTAGAATTGAGCCATCCTAGAGCTAGAAAGACAATAATAGAAAGGAAAGGACGAGATAGTGAGAGTGAGGGCTAATTGAGGCTTGTAACTAAAGTTACTATCTATTAGGTAAGTAATGGGTGATGAGTCGATTGCTATACGTTTGATGAAAGAGTCGTAAATACCTTATGATTTTCATGATGAGGTATAAAGAAAGAGTTGTTATTAAAATGTGTTAGAGCATGCTCAAACTAGAAAGAGGTTTATGTCGATGCGTTCTAATATTTGTATTATTGAGGGTGAAGTATAGATGTTGAATAGGGGGAGCAGAGTACATGTGATAGATCTAAACTAGGCTTGTGATTCCAAAGTGAGAACCCCATGAGATTCATAGAGTTATGAGCTTAGCCAGATAAGGAGGTATAGTTAATGGGTGAATGGTACATGAGTTGTGAAGAGATGATGTGTTGATTGAGTATTCGCTATGAGATTTTAGTAAGCCTATATTCCTAATTTTTACCTAGTAGTTATGGGTTAGTATGATATGAGGTAACTGTGTAAGTAATTATAGGTTGTTATAATATGAGGGAAGTGTGTAAGTATTTATAGGTTTTTATATAGGGAAGTGAAAAAGTAGTTATAGGTTGGTATAATATGAGGGAAGTGTGTGATGCACAAGTTAGTACTAGACCCTAAGCTTAAATTTTGTGGAGTGGTGTGAAATATTAGATAACATCGTGAGAGTGATAGTCTTAGTTGGAGATTTTCTCTAAGAGACTTGCCACAATGTATGTTCGAGATGTAGACGTTGATATGTTAGGAAACTGTTGCTCTGGGCAGGGTATAAGTACCTTTTAGTTAAGACTAATGAAATAAGGATAAATAATTAGATAAGAAGAGATTTAAGAAGTGTATCTATGATAGTATAAATTGTTTGAAGCTCTAAGTTATGACTTGCCATGGAACCTAGATAGTATAATTAAGTTATGATGTGGTGTAGGCTAGTACAAGTAGTCTTCATAACCCTTAGTAATTAGGTCGATAGATACTTATGTATAGATGATGATGACTTTTCGATAATAATTCAAGTTGTCTACAATCAAACATATAGAAGCATAGAATTCGATTGTTAGAAGACTAATGGAAGTGGTTATGTCATAAGGAGTGCAGGAAGCGACTGTGTATGTCAATAAGAGCAACAAGTATAGAAAGATGCCCATAGAGATAGAAGGAAGCTAAAAGTGGTCTCTTAGTAGAAAGTCTTAGTAGCAATTTTGTATATATTGGTATAGTATAATAGAAGAGCTTAAGATGTTCTTGGGGATAGTGATGCACCTACCATATGAAGAGCAATACTTAAAGCTTAGTAAAGAGAATCAATTCATAGACATAGAAAGATGGCCTTTGTGTTAAGGAAGAGATGAGGAGGTAATAAACCAAGGTACGTCTTGAACTTTTGATAGTGATG
The DNA here is from genome assembly GCA_025774065.1 of Solanum ossicruentum. Classification (NCBI taxonomy): domain Eukaryota; kingdom Viridiplantae; phylum Streptophyta; class Magnoliopsida; order Solanales; family Solanaceae; genus Solanum; species Solanum ossicruentum. Next base: position 10,153 of record JAOTQR010033878.1, on the reverse strand, counting down.
AGTTAATCCGATGAGACATCAATGTTTTTCCATCTCATATGTTCCTTATACTTCTTTCGAGGTGATATTCCATTCCTGTCTTGTGTATGAGTGTCATTACCATGGCCTAGTCCCATGCACCTCAAGTTAATTCCTATTCATATTGAGTTTTTGAGATGAGAAGTGGTAATTTCATTTAGTGATTCTAATCTTATCTCACGGATCTAGGAATTTCCAGCAGTATGTTGAATGAGATATGACTTGAGTTTTACACTATATATAGTTCTATGAACTCAAAATAACCTTAAAAAAGAGGAGGGAGATCATATTAGGTTATGAATGTTGTCATATCATATTTCTTGATATAATCATACTAATGATTTTTCGTTCAAAGCCCTTTCAGTAATTCTCCTTTCCATTCTTGATGACAATGTTGATGATAGTAGATAAGTTATGGGTGATGGAGAGAGTGAGTGTTCCTGAATTGTTATAATTGAGTTGAGTTTCTATCTTTGTGTTGATGTTTCTTTTGAGTCTCTGCGTACTTGAGTATGCAAGTCCTTGATGGTATTCATGCCTAATGATGATGTTGGAGATAAAGTTTAAATTCTAGATATTGAGTTTAAAGTCTATTATTGAGAATGAGTATTCGATTATCTTAGTATTTGAGTTCTTGATGTTATTTGTGCTTGATAGTCTCCTAGTTTACTAATCATTCGAGGATCCCAAGGGGGAGATAATATGACACCCAATTTTTTTAAACTAAGACTGAGTCATCCTTCATATGATTTAGGATTTTAACTGATAATTCTTAATGAAGAATAGGTGTTAAAGTCAATCTCATAGTGTGAGAATAGAATTGGAGATGATCCAAGGTCACATGAACCCACTAGTACGAAGTTAAGCTAAAAACTTTCTTAGCGTATCAGTTCCAATGTAAGATTTTATAAAAGTTAGATAGACTAATGACTTTTAGGTTGTGTACATTCTAGGATCAATTATTAAATATTTAAAGTGTCTTCTATGTGATTTATAGTAATAAGGGATCTTTTACATCAAGCCATGTCCAAAGAACTTCTACCGACTAAGTTTACGTATGAGTCATTAGAAGGGTCACTTCAAACGACCATGTATCTTGAAATATAATGATTTAGGTAACCCATAATATATCAAATTAAGGATGTTTGAATTAGCTTTCAACTGCATCTAATTTTTCCTTAATCGTAGTTCAGAGTAAAACGTTATAATCATTTTACTGAAAACGTGTAGAGTGGTTGGAATGTCCGCGACAACTCTGCATCGTGAACTTGATGCAAACTTTTCGGGATAAGCAAAGTGACATCCTTTTATTTCATTTTGAGGTTACTTTTATCCTAAAACCTTTGGGGGTCTATTCAAGGTCCCAAAACGCATAAAATGTTAGTTTTTCATAAGTAAAATCCGCTCCTTCACTCTTAAACATTAAACACTCAAGAATCATCAAGAATATTATCAAGCTAGGGTTAGCTTTCAAAATTCATCATAAAGTCATGCTTCATAAATTTCAAGTTACCTATCCCAAATTTCTTCACCTATTAATGATTCTCTAATAAAATCTTACATTATAACCTGGGGTTTCAAGAAAACGAATTCGAGAACTCCAAGAAAGAATTTTTTGATTCTTCTTCTTCAAGAATTAGGATTCTTCATCAAGAACTCTACAGATTCTAAGTCAAGAATTCAAGAATCAAAGAGAAGCCCTTCAACCAATGTCTTTCCAAGTGCTTCTACTATAAAAAAAAACTACCATGATTGAGGATTTTCTCCACAAAAGCTAGTATTTATCAACTTGTAATACCAACTTTCCAGGTATGTAGGACTAAACTAAAACATAGGAATGTTCTTCCGTATGCCCACATTGATGGTAATAGAAAGATTGTGAAGATGTTGAGTCTCTATGCATGTCTTCTTCAAAGATTTTTTTATAAACTATATATTCTATAATACTTTTTATGAGTGATTGCATAAATCCTATATGTTATTTTATAAAAAATTGCATGAATGAACCTAGGGATTGAGTCTACAGCCTTGAATTGAGAATGTTGATTATGATTGTGATATGAGCATGATGATAGTTTGATAGAACTTGATGGTCGTGTGAGCCTTTATAAATGAAAAAGATTGGTGTAATTGATTGCCTCCCCTAATGATTGGTCTAAGCTCTTTTGAGAGATTGATTGAGAATTGAGTTGATGAGATGATTAATATGATAAGCCGGAAGGTCCAACTGAGATAGAGTTGATGAGATGATAAGAGTCCTTATGAGACTAACTGAGATGATTGATTTAGATAGATGGTCTTATGAGCATTTTGTCATGGGAGGAGTATCGAGCACAAACTGAGTAAGAGTAAGTCCAACTCACATTCATTAACTACGTCGCCAAGAGTAAGTGAGGATCTAACCATTATATCAAAGGTTCCCTCTTGAGTTGAAGTCCCTGAAACAATAGCAGACTTGAGAGACTAGATCCCCTTGTGGATCCGATTAGTTCTTTACCTGGCAACTATAGAACGATTGTGGCAACATCAGTGGGATTACAGTACAATCACTAGTTCATAAGTGATTATTTTCGGATAAGAGAAACTCCCAAATAGGTTCTATACTCATAGTACTCTGATTTAATTTGATTGGATTGGAATGGTACTGATTGGTCATTATCTACTTTTTATTCTTTCTTTAGAAAGACAGTTGGCATCCTGATTGAGTATCTTCTGAGTTGATGTTATTCTGCCTATATCTATTTCATTTAGCCATTTTATATACTCGTACATTCCACGTATTGATGTCCATTTGGACTGCATTGTATTACGATGCAAAGACAGGTATTAGATATTATTAATAGGCTCTTCGTTGAGGATATTTTTGCATTTAGGTGATTGGTGAGTCCTCCCCTACATTTGGAGGATACCCCACTTATCTTTCTTGCTTTGAGTTTTCTATTTTTATTTTTGATTAGAGGTAGAAATGAACCTATCATTGGCACCATCTAGATGCTTAGAGATAGAAGCTTTATAGACAATGATGGAGTAGAGTGAATGTTTCATTTTTTTAGAAAAACTTTTAACTTTCAAACTATTTTCAGAATATTGAACTGATGTGGATTGTCAGTCTTAATATTTATTTTACTGAGTCTTTAATTGATGAGGCCACTAGAATGTTCCTTGTACATAAACTGAGTATTCTTCTATTGATGAATGAGTGATTGAGCTGAGTGGTTCGCTTGGGGACCAACAATGGTTTCAGAGTGCCGACAACGCCAAGGGTACCCTCCTGAGACATAAAAATTTTAAGGGCCATTAATATAGGTAGGAAGTGTGTTGGGAGTGAACTTGAGTCATGAGAGACCCCTAGTGCTTAGTTAAGTTCAAAACCTTCATACCGGTTAAGTTCTTCACTTTGGATTATGCAAGGGTCAACTTTAATGACCATAACTTTTATCACACAAAGAATTAGGTGTCCTATGACCTACCAAATGATAGCTCTTTGAATTAGCTTTCCAGCATTACTGATTTAACCTTAATTGGAGTTCGGAGTCAAATATTATGGTTGTTTTACTATAGACTTCTAGAGAAGGGGTATACTTAAGAAACCTATTATGAGTTGTGGATTAAAGTACGACCCATCTGCTAACTCGAAGAAAAAATGTCCTGAAAATCCAATTTTTTCTCCAAGACTTTTTGGACCAATCTACGGCTCATAGAAACTCCTACGGGCCATAGATTTAGCTTTTATAATCGATCTAGTGACAATAAGAATTTGTCCAAAAACTTACGAATAGGTTCCTATGGGCCGTAGAAACTTCATGGGCTTTAGATGGACTCGTAGCCTACTCGAACAATGTTTCTAAAGAGGAGTATTTTCATCTTTTATCACCCTTTAAGCCTAAACTTGTCAGTTTTTACCCTATTAAACCCCTAAAACATGATTCTTCAAATCATCAATGCTCAAACCCTCTCCAAACGTAGAAAGTAGTTTCAAAAGGGAACTAGCCAGGGCTTTCAAGCACCTTCATTAAATTCTTCAAGAAACTAATTCCCCAGGTATGTAAGGCCCTCCAAAAGTTATCTTAACATTTGTTTTAGTATCTTTAACTATTAACCCCTACCCAAGATCAAGTTTATGAGTTGAGATCAAGATTCCTCTATTGCCAGATAATTTCATTGAAATACTTTTTCATGTATTTTTCTTGATAAAAAATCATGGTCTTTAATCATTTCACTACTGAAATAAGCTTTGAGACAAGATTACGTGGTTATTGTTTCATTTGTAAGAACACTATGTATTTCATGAAAAATTAGTATGTCGATGGTTTTGGGTTGAGTTTAAGAAGTACTTAAAGCTTCTGTATTTACAAGATAGCTGAGTAATAAATTATGTCTTTGTGATAGTTTACATTGATACAACTTTCAGTCAATCAAAAGAGACAAGTAGAGAAAAGTTTAAGAAAAGCTAAAGTTGGGCTAAGTTCCAAAAGATTAAAAGGCATTTTGAGAACACTTACTCTTAAAGTTATGAGCATTATAAAAGTTATTTTGGGAGTAGTATTGAGCACTGATATGAGTGAAAGTAATAATAACTCAAACTCATAAACTACGTAACCAAAGTAGGATAAGATTGTACCAAAAGTACAACTCCTCATTGCCATTGAGATGGCTCAGTTTTGGGATAGATCCACTCTCCTAGTTTTTGTCCCTTACCTTGGAAAAGTATGGGATGACTCTAGTAGCATGGGAAAGAAGTTGTATCATCATGAAGATTATATTGATAGTTGTCAGTTACAAAAACTTCCTAAGCTAAAGTAAACTAATTCTTGCATAAAGAGTTTCAGCATATATTTTACTTTCACTATACACTTTATCTGTTATCATTATTATCCCATTTTGAGACATGTTTTAGTTACTTTTTCATATAGTGCCTTATCTTAATTCCCTGTTTTGGCTATTTTACATGTTTGTACATTCAATGTACTGACATCCTTTGAACTTGCATCATCTTATGATGCATACCAAGTGATAGAGTTTCTCAGCAGACACTCCGTTGAGGACTGACATTTCATTCATCCATTGGTGAGGCCTCTTACCAGTCAAAGGCTTTGGAATCCTTATTTATGTTTATAGCATTTCTCTTTAATTATGATTATTGTGGGCCTATCACTGTAGTTGCTTCAGATTATTTTAGTTAGAGGTTCCATAGACCGTATGATAGGAGTTTTAGTTCTTATTTGAAGTTGTTGTTGGGATATTTACTCTATTTAGTTGTTCAAACTATTGCTGTCACTTTAGTACATTACATCTAAGCCTATCATTTATTATTTGAGTCTTCTGCTGAGTAAAGTAGCCAGACCAAGTGGTTTTCTTTGGAATAGAAATGGTTTTGGGTGTCAGCCACGTCTAGGGTGTAAAAATTTGGGGCATGACAAACTCAGTATTAAAGCACAAGGTTTAAGTTTCTTAGTGTGTCTATGAAACCATGTCTAGTAGAGTCCATATTATTGGTGTGAAGCATGCCACACCCATAATAGAGAGGCTACAGGACATTAGGAAGTGTCACTATCAATTATTATTCCTTTTCATGACTCAAAGTTTTCCTCTATTTAGTCCATTCTAATTCATGAATTGTTTTTCAGATAATGCCTCCACGTGGACTCCAAAAATTCCAACCATCCTAATCCACCAATTCCTGAGGGACCTAGATGCCCAGTCATGCCTTTTGAGCAGCCACCTCAAACGGATATACCTAATGCTGAGCTCCTCCAGGCATTCAAACTTTAGCACAGGCAGTCACCACACAGGGTGGATGATAAGGAGAGTGTAGACATGATGGTTTAGATACTACCAAGGTTTTTGAACTTTTAAGGATAAACCCACCTGATTTCATGGGGTCTGATGTGAAGGAGGATTGTGAGAACTTATTGAGGAGCTCCAAAGTATTTTAGGTTATGCACATCAGTGATGCTGAGCAAGTTGAGTTGGCTACCTACAAAATCAAGGGATTATCTAGACTTTTGTTTGAACAATGGAAGGGAGGTAGAGTAGAAGGGGCGCCAGCTTTGAGTTCGGTGGCGTTCGAGAAGGCTTTTCTGGGACAATACGTTCCTAAAGAGTTGAGGCAAGCTAAGGTGTGGGAGTTTATGAATCTGAAAAAGGAAGCTATGAGTGTTGGGGAGCACAACCTCTTATTCACATAGTTGTCCTATTATTCTCTGACTATGGTGGCAGACATGCATACTAGAATGGATCTATTTGTATTAGGGCTCTCTCGGATAACTAAGAAGGAGGGCAGAAATGCTATACTAATTGGGGATATGGACATATCTCACTTAATGACTTATGTGTAGCAGGTGAAGGAGGAGAATATGCTGGATGGGGAGGACTTCAAAAATAAGAGGTCCAAGATATCAGCCCAGGAGACAGGTAAGAAGGGTGCTGGAAGTGTTAATTGTTCATTCTTTCATCCTAAGAAATATAGACCAACAATTTTGCATGCTAGTACACCTTCATTGAGGGTTAGTAATGAGCAAGGATCACAGAGCCGTAGAGTTCAGAGTAGCCAGTCACAAGGGAGTGTAACTCAAGGATTGACTAATTATCCAGTTTGTGGTAAGTGTGGCGGCTCTCATCTAGGAGAGTGCCTTGTGGGCACAAATGGTTGTTTTAGATATGTGTTGGGTGGGATACATTTTGAAGGATTGTCCTACGGGAAGGAAGAACATTAGAGATAACAAATCTTAGTCAATTTCCTCAACATCACAGGGTAACCTAGTTCAAAGGAGTGCTACATTAGGGATAAGAGAGGGCACAAATCATCTATATTCCATAGCCACCAGATAGGAGCAGGAAAACTCACTAGATGTGGTTACTGATATGCTCAAAGTACTTACTTATGATGTCTATGTATTCTTAGACCCAGATGCCACATTGTCATTTGTTATTCCCTATACAGCCATGATGTTTGAGATCAGTCCAGAATGTCTTTTTGAGCCTTTTTTAGTGTTTTTACTCCTATTTGGAGAACCTATTCTAGCCCAAATAATCTACAGAGGTTTTCCAATGTCGACTTACCATAAAGATACCTTATCTAATCTGGTTAAGGTAGACATGGTAGATTTGGCATCATTCTAGGCGTGGAGTGGGTTCATGCTTGTTATGCCTCCATAGACTGCAGAACTAGGGTGGTAACGTTTCAGTTTCCTAATGAGCCAGTCTTTGAGTGGATAGGTAACTAAGTTTTTCCTAAGGGTCAATTTGTCTCATAGCTTAAAGCCAGAAAGTTAAATTCCAAAGGGTGTATATACCATCTAGTCAGAGTCAAATATTCCAGTGCCGATACACTGCCTCTCTATTTTGTTCCAGACATGAATGAATTCCCAGAAGACTTTTTAGATAATCTACCTAGAGTCCCTATTGATAGGGAGATAGACTTTAGGATAGACATCCTTCCAGATACTCAGCCCATATCTATTTCTCCATACCGTATGGCTCTTTCAGAGTTAAAAGAGTTAAAAATGTAGTCGAAAGACCTCCTAGATAAGAGTTTCATTAGATCGAGCATCACACCTTGGGGTGCTCCAGTTCTCTTCATGCATAACAAAAATGGTTCTCATAGAATGTGTATAGATTACCGCCAGTTAAATAAGGTCACCAAAAAGAATAAGTATCTTCTTCCTAGAATTGGTGACCTATTTGACCAACTCCAAGGGGCTATTTGTTTCTCCAAAATAGACCTTAGATTTAGGTACTCTTAGCTCAAAGATAGAGAAAGTGAAATCCCTAAGATAGCCTTCAGAACCCACTATGGTCATTATGAGTTCTTGGTCATGTTATCTGGACTAACAAATGCACTAGTGACTTTCATGGATATTATAAATAGGGTGTTGAGGGAGTACCTAGATATTTTTGTCATTGTGTTCATAGATGGCATCCTGATCTACTCTCATAATAAGGAGGAGCATGCTAACCATCTTAGTATTATCCTTCAGACCCTTAAGGACCAACAATTATATGCCAAATTTTACAAATATGAGTTCTGTTAGCATCTGTTGCGTCTCTGGGTCATATTATTTTTGGTGAGAGCATCTAAGTTGATTATCAAAAGATTGAGGCAGTAAACAACTGACCAAGGCCCACAACTCCAACAGAGATACGGAGTTTCTTAGGTTAGGCAGGTTACTACAGGCGTTTTAGAAGGGTTTTCTTCTTTCTCAACCCCCTTGACTAAGCTAACTCAGAAAAAGGTTAAGTTCATATGGTTTGAAGGTTGTGAGAAGAGCTTCCAAGAGTTGAAAACTAGGCTAACTAAAGCTCTAGACTTATCCCTAGCCGAGGGAGCTGATGGCTTTGTTGTATACTATGATGCTTATGCGTGTTGATGGATAGAGGCAAGGTGATAGCATATGCATCCAGATAGCTTAAGACTCATGAGAAGAACTACCAAACTCATGATTTTAAGCTTGTTGACGTGATCTTTCCTCTTAAAATATGGAGACATTATCTTTATGGTGGGCATATGGATGTATTTACTGACCACAAGATCTTCCAGTATGTATTCAGTCAGAAGGAGTTGAACTTGAAGCTGTTGAAGGACTATGACATGAGCATCCTCTATCACTCAGGTAAAGCTAATGTAGTTGCTGATGCTCTTAGCTAGTTTACTATGGGGAGCACTACACACCTTGTTGATGGAAAGAAAGAACTAGCTAAGAAAGTGCACAGACTGGCAAACTAGGGAGTATAGATTGAAGATTCTGATGAAGGTGATGCAATTATTAAAAAAGGGGTAGAGTTGTCATTAGTGGTGGAGGTGAAAGAAAAGCAAAAACAGGATCCTATCCTCCTTCAGTTGAAAGTAGATGTTCAGAAATAGAAGGTATTATGTTTGCAAAAGGGGAAGATGAAGTCTTGAGATACCAAGGCAGACTATGTGTACTGAGTATTGGTGGCCTTAGAGATAAGATTCTAGCTGAGGATCATAATGCTCGATACTTTATTCACCAAGGTGCAACTAAAATGTATAGATATTTATGAGAGGTTTATTAGTGGGGTGGCATGAAGAAGGACATTGTAGAGTTTATGTCCAGATGCTCGAACTGTCAGCAAGTTAAGGTGGAGCACCACAGGCCTTATGATGTGGCCCAAAATATTGAAATTCTAGAGTTGAAATGGGAGATGATTAACATGGACTTCATAAAAGGCTTACCTCGATCTTATAGATAGCATGACTCGATATGGGTAATAGTAGACAGAATAACCAATTCAGCTTACTTTTTACCTGTCAAGACAACTGATACAGCTGAGCACTATGCCAGACTTTACATTAAGAAGATCATTAGATTGCATAAGGTTCCCATATCATTATCTCAGACAGAGAAGCCCAGTTCACAACACAATTTTGGAAGTCCTTCCAGAAAGTGCTTGGTATGAAGGTGAATCTCAGTACAACTTTCCATCCCTAGACAGACGAGCAAGCGGAGTGGACCATACAAACTCTTGATGATATGTTGAGCGCATGTGTCGTAGACTTTAAAGGTAACTAAGATAACTACTTACCTTGATTGAATTTTCCCCTATAACAATAGTTTCCAAGATAGCATACAAATGGCACCATATGAGGCCCTTTATAAGAGGATGTGTAGATTGCCTATTAGGTGGTTTAAAGTTGGTGAGGCTTGATTGATAGGACCAGATTTAGTCCATCAAGCTATGGAAAAGGTGAAAGTTATTCAAAAGAGTCTAAAGACAACCCAAAGCTGATAGAAATCTTATTGATGTTAGAAGGAGAGATTTGGAATTTGAGGTAGGTGATTGGGTGTACCTAAAGGTTTACCGATGAAGGGGGTTAGGGGATTTAGGAAAAAGGGAGGCTCATTCCTCGATATATTAGTCAGTACCATATTATTAGGAGGATTGGTCATATGGCATACGAATTGGAATTTTCCACTAGAGCTAGCTGGTATTCATCCAGTATTCCATATTTCAATACTTAAAAGTGTTTGGGAGACCCTGCACTAGTTTTGCCTATAGAGAGAATTGGAGTCAAAGACAGCTTGCCCCATGAACATATCCAAGTTTAGATACTAGATCGTCAAGTTTGTAAATTGAGGAGCCAGGAAATTGTTTCTGTTAAAGTATTGTAGAG
>JAOTQR010033857.1:0-15933 GCA_025774065.1 Solanum ossicruentum | reverse complement strand
GGTGCTATGCCTCAATCACCATGGATGGTAGGGTGTGACAACCATCAACCAATTGAGGGGTTGATACCTCAATCACCATGAATAGTAGGGTGTGACAACCATCAACCAAGTAAGGGTTTGATACCTCAATCTCCTCTCCAAAGGGATGGTAGACCTTGGATTCTATAATGATGGTATCTTGTTACACATGTAAAATGCTCTATATAAGCATATTTTACTTCAAGCATTGATCATGCATGCCATGTTGCTACTACACTATCTCTTGCTTATGTATATACATTTTGATTATGTTGTCTATCTTATGTTGTATTATATCCTACATACTTAGTACATTCAAACGTACTAATGTATACTCTATGCCTACGTTATATTATCATGTAGGAACCTGAGCTCCACTTGATCATCCTCCTCCTCCACATGGCTTGTACCATCTCTTGAAGCAAGCTTGGTGAGTCCTCAACTCCGAGGACAATAGCTATTGATCTTATGTTATGTAAATACTTTTTTTCTTAGTTTTGATTCTTATGACTATGAGGGTGAGCCTCCAAAGTTGCCTTGGTCCCCACCCAAACTATGTTAGAGGTGTTGTTCGACAAGTTATGTATTTATGCTTTGATCTTTAACTCCTTTGATGATTTATGCTATGAAAGACTTTTTTAGTCCCTTTATCCCTATTTATATTCTCTTATTGTTGTTTAATTGGTTTCGAAACCAAGGATATGTAAATGATATGCTAAGAGACTTGCTTGGGATCCCTTTGTGTTCCCATTCACTGTGTCATGTCTAGGCCCTAGGCTTGGGTCATGACAAACTTGGTATCAGAGCATTAGTTTGTTAATGGTCCTCAGTATCCAACATACCACATCGATTAGAGTCTTATTAATGGTTGTGAAGTGCACCACAACTATGAGTAAGAGACTATGAGGCATTTTAGAAAATATTTCCCTACTTCTTGATCTATGTAGTTCTATAGAAATTAAGGTACGGCTTTCCTCTAACGAATATTCTTTGCTATGCTAGATCATGCCTATCCCAAGAGGAAGAAGAGCTCGTACACCCAATGTACAACCAGCTCATGAAGAGTTCCAGGATGCTATTGTCATGCTAGCTCAATCTATGACTAATCAAATCAACCAAGGGGCCCAATCCTTTCATGCTCTTACTCTGGCATCTAGGCTAAGGGATTTCATAAGGATGTACCCATCGGAGTTTCATGGGTCTAAAGTGGATGAGGATCCTCAAGAATTCATTGCTGAGGTTTATAAAGTGTTGTTTATCATAGGTGTTAGATCAGAGGAGAAAGCGGAGTTGGCAGCCTACCAACTCAAAGGGGTTGCCCAAATATGGTTTACTCAATGGAATAAGGAGAATGGTAACGACAATGTGATCCTTTGGGAGGCGCTTAAGGCGGCATTTCTTAATCGGTTCTTCCCTCTTGATCTAAGGTGGGCCAAAATGATGGAGTTAGTGAATTTGAAGCAAGGGTCTATGAGTGTGAGGGAGTATGCCCTCAAGTTCAACCAACTCTCTAAATATGCTCCACAAATAGTGGCTGAGCCAAGGTCTAGGATGAACAAGTTTGTGATGGGTATGTCTGACTTAGTAAATGAAAAATGTCGTGCCACCATGTTGATTGGTGATATGGACTTTTCCAACCTCATGACTTATGTCGAACAATTGGAAGGGGAGAAGCTTAGAAAAAGGAGGAGTGGTAAGGCCAAGAAGGCCTTTTTTGAAGGAAAGTTCCAAGGTCCTAAGGGTGGCCGGTTTCATCAAGGCCAAGGGCCTTCAAATGCTCCTAATAGAAGGTTTGCTATTGATAATCAAAGGGTCCAAGGTGGTGTTGGTGTGGCGCCAAATCCTATGTGCCTAAGGTGTGGTAGAGGCCATAACAGCCCATGTTTGAGGGACACTAATGCGTGTTATAATTGTGGAGAGATGGGTCACAAGAAGATTGATTGTCCTCGTAATCAAAGCAAGGGTAGAGATGGTCTTCCATAAAGCCAGGGTGCAAATGCAGTTTTTTGGTAACAGAGTAGTTCCCCAAGGCACAATTGGTTCTATGCTCTTCAAGGAAGGAAAGGGGTAGATAAGGTGTCCGATGTCGTCACCGGAATGTTAAAAGTCTTTGACTTTGATGTATATGTATTGGTAGACCCGGATGCCACTCTTTCTTTTGTTACTCCTTTTGTTGCCAAAATTCTCATGTTGAACCTGAATTATTGTGTGAGCCATATGAAGTGTCTACTCCAACTGGTGCATCTATTGTTTCTAGAAGGGTCTATAGAAATTATCCCATTTTTATTTTGCATACAATATTGCCTTTTGATTTTATTGAGTTGGATATGGTGGATTTTGATATCATTCTTAGGACAGATTAGTTGCATGCACATTATATAGTGGATTTTGATGTCATTGTTGGGATAGATTAGTTGCATGCAAATTATGCCTCTATTGATTGTAGAACCTGTAGGGTCAAAGTCCAATTCCCTAATGAACCCGTCCTTAAGTGGGAGAATCATGATGTGGTAGTCAAGGGTAAGTTTATTTCTTCGATTGAAGCTCATAAGTTGATTTCTAAGGGGTGCCTCTATCATCTTGTGAGGGTTAGGGATGTTGAGTCCAAAGTCCTTCCTATAGAGTCGGTCTCGGTGGTTAATGAATTCCTAGATGTCTTCCCTCATGAGCTTCCCGGTGTTCCTTCCGAAAAGGAAATAAATTTTTGTAAAGACCTCCTTCCCGATACTCAACCCATTTCTATTCCTCCTTACCATATAGCCCTGACGGTGTTGAAAGAGTTGACAGATCAACTAAGGGATTTGTTGGAGAAGGGTTTTATTAGGCCCAGCCAATCACCCTGGGGTGCACCGGTGTTGTTTGTGAAGAAATTGATTACCAGCAACTTACTTTAGTCACCAGCAAGAATAAGTACCCTCTACAAAGGATTGATGATCTTTTTTAGCAACTTCAAATGGCTAGTCACTTCTCTAAGATTTATCTTCGGTCCAGGTATCATCAAGTGAAGGTGATGGAGTGTGACATTCCTACGCTGGCCTTTCGGACTAGGTGTGGGCACTATGAATCCATGGTTATGTCTTTTGGGTTGACCAATGCACCGGTTATCTTCATGGATCTTATGAAAAGGGTCTTTAAACCCTGCCTTGATTTGTTTGTGGTGGTTTTCATTGATGATATTTTGATCTATTCCCATAATGAGGAGGAGGATGTGGCTCACTTGAGGGTAGTTTTACAGATCTTGATGGAGAAGAAGTTGTATACCAAATATGAAAAGTGTGAGTTTTGGTTGAAAGAGGTTGTCTTTCTAGGCCATGTTGTGTCGGGTGATGGTATTAAAGTGGATCCTAACAAGATGGAGGTAATTAGAAATTGGCCTAGACATTTGACTCCATCAAATGTTAGAAGCTTCTTAGGCTTAGTTGGTTATTACCAGAGGTTTGTGAGTGGGTTTTCTTCTATTGCTTCTCCAATGATTAAGTTGACCTAAAAGAAGGCAAAATTTGTGTGGACCGATGAGTGTGAAAAGGTTTCCAAACTTTAAAATATAAGCTTGTCTCCTCTCCTATCTTATCTCTACCGAAAGGGTTTAAAAGGTTTGTTGTGTATTGTGATGCCTCACGAATTGGCTTGGGTTGTGTTTTGATGCAAAATGGTAAGGTGATAGCTTATGCCTCTCCACAACTTAAGGTGCATAAAAAGAATTATCCTACCCATTATCTTGAATTAGTCGTCGTGGTATTTGCCTTGAAGATTTGGCGTCATTACTTGTATGGGGTGCATATTGATGTGTTCACTGATCATAAGAGTCTCCAATATGTATTCACCCAATAAGATCTCAACACAATGAAGGTGGTTAGAGCTTCCTAAGGATTGTGATATGAGTGTGCATTATCAACCCAGTAAGGCTAATGTTGTGGCCGATGCTTTGAGTAGGGTGTGTATGGGTAACCTTGCACATGTTGGGGATGAGGGAAAAGAGCTGGCTAGAGAGGTTCATCAGTTGGCTAGGTTGGGAATTAGTTGGAGGATGTTGATAATGGTGCAGTAATGGTGGTTGATGGTTCCAAATCTTCATATTGATTAAGGAGATGAAGGCAAGGCAAGATCTTGACCCGGCTGTGCTAAAGTTGAAGGATTTGGTGAGAGATGGAAAGGTAGAGGTTTTCTCCCAAGGTAGAGATGGTGTCCTTAGATACCAAGGTAGATTGTGTATGCCTTGTGTTGACAACTTGAGAAAGAAGATTTTAGATGAGGCTCATAATTCTTCCGATTTTATTCACCCCGATTCTACAAAAATGTATGGAGATTTGAGGGAAGTGTTTTGGTGGGGTGGTATGAAGAAAGACATTGCTAGGTTTGTATCATGTTGCCATAATTGCCAACAAGTCAAAGCCGAACATCAAAGGCTAGGTGGCCTAGCCCAATATATAGAGATTCCTACTGGAAGTGGGAGGAAATCAATATGGACTTTGTGGTTGGATTTCCTAAGACTAGAAAGCATTTTGACTCCACTTGGGTCGTGGTTGATAGGATGACAAAGTCGGCTCTTTTTCTACCAATTAAGACTACTTATGGTGCCGAAGATTATGCTAAGTTGTACATTCATGGGTTGGTTAGATTGCATGGGGTGCCTTTTTCTATCATATCGGATCGTGGTGTTCAATTCACTTCTCACTTTTGGAGGTCCTTCCAAAGATGTCTTGGTACCAAGGTAAAGCTTAGTACGGCCTTTCACCCTCAAACGAATGGCCAAGCCGAAAGAACTATCCAAACTCTTGAGGATATGCTTAGATCTTGTGTATTGGAGTTTAGTGGTACTTGGGATGATCATCTTCTACTCATTGAGTCTGCTTCCAACAATATCATTCTAGCATTGGTATGGATTCTTTTGAGGCTATCTATGGTAGACGTTGTAGATCCCCAGTTGAATGGTTTGAGGAAGGGGATATGGATTTGTTGGGTCCGGATCTGGTTATGGAGGCCATGGAGAAGGTAAGGTTGATAAGAGAAAGATTGAAAACATCCTAAAGTCGTCAAAAGTCCTATGCCCATATGAGGATAAGGGACCTTAAATTTAAGGTTGATGATTGGGCCTATTTGAAGGTCTCACCCATGAAGGGTGTGGTTCGTTTTAGTAAGAAGGGTAAATTGAGTCCAAGATTTATTGGTCCTTATATAGTGTTGAGGAGGATTGTAAGGTATCCTATGAGTTGGAGTTGCCCAATGATATGAATATGGTTCATCCGGTCTTTCATGTGTCTATGTTGAGGAAATGTGTAGGTGACCCAAGTGCCATTATGCCTCTTGATGTTATGGGTGTTGTTGAAGACAATTTGACTTATGAAGAGGTTCTGGTAGAAATTTTGATAGACAAGTGAAGAGGTTGAGGAACAAGGATGTTGCTTCCGTCAAGGTTCTTCGGAGAAACCAACAAGTTGAGAGTACTACATGGGAATTTGAGGTGGACACGCAAAAGCAATATCCCTATCTCTTCCATTCTACTCAACCCTAAGGTACTAATTCTAGTCCCCTATGTGATTTCAAGTCTTATGTTTCAGCCTTTATGTCATTACATGCATTCATGTTTATGTTAGCAAGTTCATGGTGATTTTGACACTTATGTTGAGATTTTTGAAATGACATTTAAGTGCATTGTTGCATTCATGTGTTGGGATGAACTCATCTAGGTTATTTCTCTCATATATGTTTCCTTGATATTTGAGGATGAATATTTCCAAGGGGGAGATATTGAAACGCCCCAAAAATTACCCAAAAATGTGCCTCGGAAATGCCCATATTCGTAATTTCCATATGTCTCAAAATCCGTGCATGACATTAAAATACAACTTCATATACGTGATCAGGGGGTAAAATTGAGTAGGAAATGGGTCTAACCTCAATTTTAGAGCAACCATATCAAAATTTCATTTTCCTAAAAATTATTTATCCAATGTTGATCCGCACCGCTAGCGCGACGCGGGCAAGGCTCGGAGACGTGTATTTTTCTTGCCAGTGCACTGGCAAGGTCCAAGGATTTGAGAACTTGGGCTTAAGTCTTCCATGCGTAAAAACACCTATACTTAGTCATTTTTCAACCCCCTGTCATTTAAGACATTCCTCAAAACCCTCTCAAATACTTAGCCAAATATTTCACTCAAATTCAAGTGTCCCAAACTCATTCCGTATCTTAAAGAATTCCCTCAAGCTTCTAGTTCTCATTCTAATCTTCATTAAGGGAATCTCCAAAGTTGAAGTATGTGGGTTTCAACCATTGGGTCCTTTCACCCATGGTGCCCAACCTTCCTTTCTACACAAACTACATGTTTTTAAGTTGATTTACTTATGGGCATTCTTACTGTGAACATGATTATAAACTCTATTGGGGTTTTCATGAAGTATGGACTATTTGAGCAAATTTTAAGCTATGAATTTATGTTCTATGATGAGATTTGATGAAGGGGTTTAATGTATCTTGCATGAGGGTGTTACCAAGTGTCGGTAGGTTGATTTACATTAAGCTTTCTCACATGATTTCACTATTGAATTACATGATTTTGAACTAGCATTACACACCCGCCAAGTGTTCGACAAAATGTCCTGTTTAGGGTTCTTGAGTTATTGATGATCTAATGCATGACCTATGATTTGAATGACTTTATGATGATGAAAGAAAGGTATATACGTGTTGATTTTGTGAAAAATATCTATAGTGTTAAGGGGGTGTTGTGCCTCAATCATCATGGATGGTAGGGTATAACAACCATCAACTAATTGAGGGGTTGATAGCTCAATCACCATACATGGTAGGGTGTGACAACTATTAACCAATTGAGGAGTTGATACCTCAATAGCCTCTCCAAAGGGGTGGTAGGCCTTGGATTCTATAATGATAGTCTCTTACTACACATGTAATATGTTCTATATAAGTATGTTTTATTTCAAGCATTGATCATGCATGTCATGCTGCTACTACAATATCTCTTGCTTATATATATGTATTTTAATTATGTTGCCTATCTATTATTGCATTGAATCCTACATATATAATACATTCAAACATACTAATGCATACTCTATGCCTACATGATGTTGAACCGAAGCTCTACTTGATCATCCTCCTCCTCCACGTGGCTAGTACCATCTCTTAAAGCAAGCTTGGTGAGTCCTCAACTCCGAGGAAAATAGCTAGTTATCCTACATTATATAAAGACTTTTGTCCTTTGTCTAGATGCTTATGACTATGAGGGTAAGCCCAGAAAGTTGTCTTGTCCCTCGTCGAGTCCACGTTAGAGGTGTTATTGGACAAGCTATGTATTTATTCTTTGAGCTTTGACTCCTTTGATGATTTATGCTATGAAAAACTTCCCTTAGTCCCTTTATCTCTATTTATATTCTCTTATTATTGTCTCGCTGGTTTCGTGACCAAGGATGAGTAAATGATATGCAAAGAGGATTGTTTGGGATCCCTTTGGGTTCCTATTCGCCATGTCACGTCTAGGCCCTAGGTTTGGGTTATAACAAAGTACCTTGTAGCAATTTCACTATAATGTTGAAGATCTTGGGAGAGCTCCTGACTCATAGTACACTTCTTTGTAATCAGGCCTTCTATAAATTTTGTGTACCCTAGCATCTTCTCTAATGCCTCAATGAGAGGGATGTTTATGGAGAGTTATTGCATCATGGAGAGAAAGTGCTTGAACTTTCCCTCCTCCTCCTTCCTTTTGATTCTTTGAGGGAAGGGAGGAGGAGTTTTAGGAATAGGCTTCCGCTTTTGTGTTGCTGCTTCAGCTTTTGTGTTGCCTATGCAGCATCACTCACCCTGTCCTTGACATGATCATCTCTGATATCAGCATTCTTGACCTCAATTGCCTCCTCTCGAACATTATCATCATGTACCAGCATGGGGGGATCAGTGGTACTCTTGCCACCTTGAGTAGTAACCACCATGAATTGCCCCTCATTCTTTGGGTTCTGAACTATGTTTCTAGGTAGTGTACCTCTCTAACGTTGGTTCAGTTGAGTTGACACTTGACCAAACTGCTGCTCAAGTTATTTGATAGCAACAGAATGAGATTCAATTTTCTAATTTATGCTGGAGATGTCAGATTTCATCCCCCTTAAGGTCTCATCTTGTGTCTCAGCTTTCTTCAAGAGATGGTCAAACATCTCTTTAACTATGGAACCACTAGCACCAGTATTAAGATTATGTGGTGCACACAAGGACCATTTCTAAAGCCATCTCTGTGACCCCAATCTGCATCTCTGTCCTAGCCCCTATTCCTGTCATAGTAACCTCCACGGTTGTCTTTGAATGCGCCATCTCTGTTAGGACCTTGGTTTCCTTGACCTTGGAACTAATAGTCCTGATTGGACCCTTAGATGTTGGTATGGAAACCCCCTGTCTGATCAGTAATGAAGCAAGTGTCCTCCTCATAGTAGGGATCCTCGTACATGGGTGGTCACAGAGGTTGATAAACAACTGTGTTAACTTGTTCTTAATTTTGCTTCATCATCACTTCCATACTAGTACAAAACTGGGAAAGCTCTTGCATTATCTCCTCATTTATTTTAGCTTGCTCCAAACCAATACTGACAGCGCACAAACTTTTGGTAAATGACCTGTCTCTTTGGCCCGATGCATGATTCATCTTGATCACCTTTTCCAGCTTCTCAGCAATCCTTGTAAATGGTTGATCCAAAAACATACCCCCATAGTGGTATTAGAACATGCTTGGTTATTCTCTTCCAGGGCACAGTAAAAGATCTCTACCAAGGTATCATCAACAGTTTTGTGGTCAAGGACACTCTTTAAGCACTTTGTGAATCGCTCCCATGTAGTATTGATCGAGTCACCAGGAAATTGGTCAAAGTTGTTGATTTGATCTTTCAACTTGAGCTTCTTCAATATCGGGAAGTACCTTTCTAACAAGGCCTTCTGTAACTCAACCCAACTGGTAATCAAACTCTGTGGGAGCTCAGATAGCTATAGCGCTGCATTGCCTATCAGAGATAATGGAAAGACATGAAGTACCACAGCATCCATAGATAAATTCTAAGTTCTCATTACACTCTTATAGACAAACATAACATTGTGTAGATGATTATGCCGATCCTTTGATGGTAGACCCGCAAACAACCCACGGTATTTGAAGGAACCTACTTGAAACCAAAAACTTTGTGTCAGCCGATAGTGTCAATAACATAGTGGCTCCAGTAACATCCATAGTCATAGGGTTTACCCGATATTGGTTCCACTGATAAGCTTCGGCATTAAAGTCCTGTGGCGAAAGGATCAATGTCGTCAAGAGGAGGTGGGTTGTCATTATTTGCATTCTTGTTCTCAGAACTCACAAAATCCCTTATTTTATGCATCAAATGTGATGAGCACATTAGCAACCAATCCATTGACAAAACTTTGAACTCTAGCTTCTTTAGTTGGCACTAAGCAAGGAGCATATCTGGCCAATTCATAGAATTTGGTGTTATAGGTTGACACATCCATATCTAAAGTTTATACTGATCTCTTAAACTGACTTGCATATTTCTGCCTTAGACTTTCAAGAAGGAAGTGATCTATGAATAATTTAGTGAACTCATCCCATTTCAATGGTACTGCTCCGGTAGGACGAGCTACCAATAAGATCTCATATTGTGTATTAGTCATATCCTCTAGTTTGTACGCTGCAAGCTCCACATCTCACTCACTAGAACATCCTAGTGCCCATAATGCTTGAAGGTCCCATCTAAGAAAATTTGAGAATTAGTTGAACTTTCAGAACCTATGAACTTTGGTGATTTCAGCTTCACTAATTCCTGCAATGACATACCTCTTTATTCCCAAAAGCATTAGCCTGAAAGGGTGTCTGAGTAGATATAATAGTATGCTGACTTATCCTCTCTTGTCTGTCTAGTCAGTCAACCAACCCCTCTATAACTCTCTGCATGGAGGTCAGTGCTATTGTGGTAGCATTATCTTGTGATGGAGGAGGTGGAGTTGCACTCATTTCAGGAGTGGCCTCTCTTGTAGTTCCCGAAATGGTGTTATGAAAAAGTCAAGCTGTATTCCCTGGCAATAGCGCCAAAATCTTGATGTCACCCAAGCTAAACCTCCTTTTTTAGGTTAAAGCAGTCATTATCAAGATATATAATCTTACCGAGGTTAGAGTTTATCTCACAGGAAATATGGTATACTTAGAAGAATTCATGATAATTTGGAATAATTAACCAACTTATCTCCCCAAAAAGGAGGGGGTTTATGGCAACTATAAATTATCCGATTTTACCTTGTTAGTTCTTCATGGTTCCCACAACTCTAGTTGTGGATTTAGCTACTCATGATAAGTGTAGATACAAGACTTATGAAGTTGAATAAAAAAATTGAGCACTTACACAAGAGAATTGAGCACAAGGAATCCAGAACTCTTCACCAAGAATCACAAGATTAAAATTAAAAGAAAAAATAATGTATTACAAGTGTTTATCTCAAGCTCTCTATTGTTCTCTACCATTCTGTCACATTTCTTTTGAAAAATAACCTAAATACCTATTTATAGTCTTTAAAATACAAAACCAAAATGGATTAGGAGAACTGGGTTGGCAGATCTATGGTAGCTTCTACGTACCGTATAACATTTTTACGTCCCGTAATTGGGCTTTCGTGGATTGTTTTTTCAAATCTGGGTCTGACTTATATGACACCTTCTACGGCCCGTATAAAGTTCCACAGCTCGTAGGGGTTTCATCTGATGACTTTTCAGCAACTCCCCACTTTCTAATCCTCAAGGTACGACACCAACTCTACAGCTCATAAAATCTTCTACGGCTCGTCTGTATGTTCGTAGACTTAACTTCAAAAAATCACCCTTCACTAGAATTGCACACAAAACCATATCTACGGGCCATAAAAGGTCTTGTGAACCCTCTGCTTCAGTAAATTCTGCACACTTAGCCCAAAAATTATGCAAACCCTATAATCCTGCAAAACAAACATAAAAACACATCAAATCTACTAACATCACATTCAGAACACACAAAATTTTAATTTTTAAGCAACAAAAGTGTTGTATTTTGCCAACACATGAATGTCTTTTCGAAAGAGTTACCAAGTGTTCCTCTCGAAAGGGAAATATATTTTGGTACGGACCTTTTGCCCCATACTCAACTTATCTTCATTCTTCCCTATAGAATGGCTCCAGCAGAGTTAAAGGAACTAAATGAGCAATTTAAGGATCTTTTAAAGATGGATTTCATTAGGCCAAGTAGGTCTTCATGGTGTGCACTGATGTTATTTGTGAAGAAGAAGGACAGGTCACTTCGAATTGAATAGACTACCAGTAACTCAACAAGGTCACCATTAAGAACAAGTCTCCACCCTGAAAGATAGATGGCTTATTTGATAAACTATAATGAGACAAATATTTCTCTAAGATTGACTGCAATTCGGATATCACCAACTAAGGGCAATGGAGTGACATTCCTAAAATGGCTTCCGAACAAGGTATGGGCATTTTGAATTTATGATAATGTCTTTTGGCCTAACTAATGCACCTCCAATCATTATGGATTTTATGAATAGGGTGTTCAATCCCTACCTTGATATGTTTGTAATGGTGTTCATTGATGGCATTTTAATTTATTCCAGAGTGAAGAAGAACACATGGATCATTTGAAGGTGGTGTTACAAACTTTGAGGGGAAGAGAGGTTATCTGTCAAGTTCAATAAATGTGAATTTTGGTTGAAGGAAGTTGTCTTCCTTGGGTATGTGGCATAGGGTGATGGAACCAAGGTTGAAGGAAGTTACCTTCCTTGGGTATGTGGTGTGGGGTGATGGAATCAAGATTGATCCTAAGAAGACGAAAGTGGTGCGGAATTGGCCTAGGCCATTGACTCTTATAGACATTAGGAGTTTTTTTAGCCTAGCTGGGTATTATAGAAGGTTTCTTGAAGGTTTTTCCTCCATTTCATCTCCATTGACTAGATTCACCCAAAATAAAGTAAAGTTCGTGTGGAGGGATGAATATGAGAAGAGTTCCCAAAACATAGAAGGATCAGTTGACTTCAACTCAAATTCAGACCTTACTAGAGGGAACCAAGGAATATGTTGTTCATTATGATGCCTCAAGAATTGGTTTCGGTTGTATGTTGATGCAACATGGTGAGGTGATTGCTTATGCTTTAAGGTAATTGAAGGTGGATGAAAAAAAACTACCTAATATATGATCTTCAACTTGCAGTCATGGTGTTTTCATCAAAGATATGGTGTTATTACTTATACAGAGGTATATGTTGATGTATTCACCAATCATAAAAGCCTCCAACACTGTTCATCCCAAAAGACCTCAATGTAAAGCAAGGAAGATAGCTAAAGATTCTTAAAAATTATGACATGAGTGTGAAGTATCACCCTGGTAAAGCTAATGTTGTAGTTAACGCACTTAGTAGGGTGTCCATGTGTAGTGTGTCTCATTTAGAGGATGATGGGAGAAGGGAATAGGCAAAGAAAGTCCATAGGTTGGCAAGGTTAAGGGTGAAACTGAGTGATGCCAGCAATGGTAGTAGGATGGTATTGGGTGGCTCTAAGTCTTTATTGATTAAGAATGTCAAGTCAAAGCAATATCTTGACCCCGCCTTGGTTGAATTAAAGGACTTGGTGAAGGAAGGAAAGATAAAGGTCTTTTCATAAGGGGAGATAGGGTACTTTGTTACTAAGATGAACTTTGTGTACCAGATATTGATAGATTGAGAAGTTTGATGTTGCAAAAAGTTCACAAGTCCACTTATTCCATTTATCCTGATTCCATGAAGATGTGTAGAAACTTGAGAGAAGTCTATTAGTGAAACAGAATGAAGAAGGATACAGCCAAATTTGTGTCTAAGTGCTCCAATTACCAACAAGTTATGGTTAAACACCAAAGGCTAGATGGCCTATCTCAAGACATTGAAATTCCTACTTGAAAATGGGAAGATATCAATATGGACTTTATATTTGGTTTGCCTAAGACCAAAAAGCATTTGAATCTATATGGTGATAGTGGATAGAATGATGAATTTAGCTCATTTTGTACCGATCAAGACAACTCTTAGTGCTGAAGATTGTGACAAATTATGTATTTGAGTTTTGGTGAGGATGCATGGGAATCCATTGTCCATCATATTAGTTCATGGAGCTCAATTTACCTCTAACTTTTGGAAATCATTTCAAAGGGGACTTGGTACTAAGGTGAAGTTGAGTACCGCCTTTCATCACTAAATCAATGGGTAAGCTGAAAAAATAATTCAAACATTGGAGGATACATTGAGAGCTTGTGTATTAGAACTCAAAGGAAGTTGGGATGATTATGTACCCCTCATTGATTTTGCCTACAACAATAGATCCCATTCAAACATTGAAATGGCACCAATTTGAGTCTCTATATACTAGACGGTGTAAGTAGCCGGTTAGATGGTTTGAAGTAGGTGGGATGGCTTTTTTAGGGCTGAACTTAGTTATGGATGTTATGAAAAAAGTAAGGCTCATAAGGGAGAAATTAAAAATGTCTCAAAGTCAACAAAGGTCCTACTCAAATGTCAGAAGAAGAGACTTTGAGTTTAATGTAGGTTTGGGTCTATTTGAAGGTGTCCCCAATGAATGGTGTGATTTAGTTTGTCAAAAAGGGAATTGAGCCCTAGATATGTAAACCCTTACAAGATTGTGAGAAGGGTTGGCAAGGTAGCTTATAAGTTTGAGTTACCAATGAAGATGAACATAATTCACCTGATATTCCATGTATCAATGTTAAGGAAATTTATGGGTGATCCAAACTCCATAATCCTGTTGAAAGGTGTGAATAGTGAGGAAATTTTGCCTTATGAAGAAGTTCAGATTGAGATTCTAGACTTGCAAGTGAAGAGTTTGAGGAACAAGGAGGTTGCATCCCGTGAAGTGCTTTGGAGGAACCAATAAGTTGAAGGTGCAAAGTGGAAAGTAGAAGCGGATATGGTGAAGCATTATCTCTATCTTTTCCACTCCATTAAAGCCTAAGGTATTAAGTTATTCTTTTCTAAAACCTCCAATTCCTTGCGTTTTAGTTTCATTCTTGCCTAAAACTGCCACTTCCTTGCATTTTAGTTTTCTCATGTTGTATATGCATATTTACATGTTTATGGACTGTTTTGACACTTGTTTTAAGTATGAGTTTTGAAAAAAATCATGAAAAGAATTTTAGATTGCACTTTTGCATTCATGCTGGGTTGTTAGCTGCCTATTTAATTCCCAAGAGCCTACACGTAGTACATTCATGGATAAATGTTTACAAGGGGAAGATATTGTAAGGACTCGAAAGTTAAAAGGCTAAAAGTGCAAAAAAAATAGAACTGAAAAAGTTGAGAGGCAATGTACGAGCCAAGTTTACAGCCCGTGGTTCATTCCACAAAGCCAGGTTCGTGGATTGGAGGGTGCAGGGTGAGCATTCACCAAAGTATCAAAGGAACTTATGAGGGACTTTTATGTCCCATGGAAGTGTCTATGGACCATAGAAAGGCTTCGTGGAATGAAGCCTGTGATAATGAAAAAACAAGTTTTTAAAGTTGAAACCATGAAGAAAAGGATGGGTCGTACCTGAGTTTATGGACCATAGTTGGCCTCGTGTTTAGTACTAAAAGTTGAAATTTTGTTAAGTACAAAAAGGAACCACGAGGGGTTTCTACTAAACATAAATCGGGGTATGAGTCATAGATTGGTCTCATAGATTGGTCATTAGAAAAGTTGTCTCTGAAGATTGGAAAAGGGGGACAAAATAACTCAAACCACGACTTGTGATTTGGTCTACATCCCATAATTGAGGTCATAGATCGTGATTTAGCAGTTTTAATAAAGGGCATTTTTCTCCATCCTCGTACCCTAGACTCAAAACTATGTTGTTCTAGGGCTTTTGGCCTTCCTTATCAGACCTAAACCCTCCTAAAACCCTCACATTCACTCCACTCTCATTCTCTCAAATTTCTCGAAGGCATACAAGGCAAGAACACTCAAGGAAAAGTTAGGTTTTTTGCTTCCAAGTTAGGTTTTTTACTTCCAAGGATTCCCCTCTTCAATTTCTTTAAGCCTTTCTTTAAGGTCAATCAAAGGTATGTGAGTTTGATTTGTGGGGATCTTCCACTCACAAGGTCCCTTAATCAATCATTTATCTTTTCTTTAAGTTCTTGAAAATATTAAGTTGCATGCCTATGACTTAAATGACATTTTTGTAATGCATTTTTATGTAATTTGTCTCTAATGATGTAATGTAATGTCTTACCATGCTTTTCCAGAATACTAAGTCGATGGCTATAATTTCATTACTTAGGGTTTTATTCAATGATGTGTGGGATGTCAAATCTTTGTTTTAAAATTGTATATTTATCATCTTCATGCATTATTTCATTAGATTATGTGTTTTCAAGTTAATGCATAAGCCCACTAAGTTTAAAGATGATTTTGCATGGTATGATGTTAATGATAATGTCATAAAAGAAAGATTTAAAGTTACTAAATCTGTCCAAGATGTAAGCATATTGATATTGCCCTTAAAAGATGTTTATGATGGACCCCAACATGAAAGGTCAATTCTCACTTGAGTGGTTTCCAAAGTTTTTGAGCTACTCCTATGAAATAGCTACTTATGATTCTAAGTTACATTAAGTGAATATGTCTATGTTTAAAGTATTTTGTGGGATTGACTTAGCACCAAATGAGGCATTGAGGTGGGTTTGATAAGGAAACCCTCATAGCAACCCCTTGCCCCATTAACTATATGCCACTACAAGAGCCCTTGTAGGCTAGGCTAATGGATTCATCTAGGCCATTTATGTTAAAGAAGATGCATTCTAAGTGACGGAGTTCCACGAGTAAAGTGGTCTCCTTGTGCCAATGTAGGAGGTTATGTTGGATTCCATGT
>JAOTQR010033846.1:0-15934 GCA_025774065.1 Solanum ossicruentum | reverse complement strand
GGTGGCCTTCCTTAATCGGTTCTTCCCCCTTGAACTTAGGGAAGCTAAGTTGGTGGAATTTATGAATTTGAGACAAGAGTCCATGAGTGTGAGAGAGTATGTCCTCAAGTTCACCCAACTTTCAAAGTTTGCTCTTCACTTTATTGCCGACTCAAGGTCAAGAATGAACAAATTTGTTATGGGTGTTTCCTACTTGGTTAGTGAAGAATGCTGATCTGCCATGTTGATTAGTGATATGGACTTGTCATATTTGTTGACCTATGCAGAACAAATGGAAGAGTAGAAATTAAGGAAGCGAAGGGGGCATAAGGCCATGAGGGCCCATTCTGAGGGTGAATTCCAAAGGAGTGGCCGGTTCTATCAAGGCCAGAGGCCTACTCATGCATTTGATAAGAGGGTTGCAAATGATCTTCCAAGGGTCCAAGGTATAACAGGTGTGACTCCTATTGATGTGTGTCCAAAGTGTGGTAAGGGTCATAGTGGCCCATGTTTGAGGAATACCGGTGCTTGTTATGGTTATGGTGAAATGGGGCATAAGCTAATATATTGCCCTCTAAACCACAACAAGGGAAAGGAGGTTCATCCACAAGGTGCTAATACAGTTCTATTAGGGAGAGGTGGTTGACAAGATGGTGTCCCAAGGCACAACTGATTCTACGCTTTGCATGAGAGGCAAGGGGTTGATGAAGTTCCCTATATTGTTACCAGCATATTGAAAATCTTTGACTTTGATGTGTATGCATTAATTGATATGGGTGACGCTCTTTATTTTGTTACCCCCTTTGTTGCACAAAAGTTTCATGTTGACCCCGAGTTGTTGCATGAGTCATATGAAGTGTCTACTCCTATTGGTGCATCTATTGTTGCTAGAAAAGTGTATAGAATTTGTCTTATTTGCATAAAATGTTGCCTTTTGATCTTGTTGAGTTAGACATGGTTGATTTTGATGTCATTCTTGGGATGGACTGGTTGCATGCCTACTATGCTTTTATTGATCGTAGAACCCGTAGGGTAAAATTCTACTTTTCAAATGAACTCATCCTTGAGTAGGAAAGTCAAGATGTGGTGGTCAAGGGTAGATTCATCTCTTGCATTAACGCCCGTAAGTTGATCTCTAAGGGGTGTCTTTACCATCTTGTAAGGGTTAGGGATGTGGAGACTAAAGTCCTTGCTATAGAGTCAGTTCAGGTTGTAAATGAGTTTCTTGATATCTTTCCAAATGAACTTTCTGCTGTTCCTTCCTAAAAGGAAATAGACTTTGGTATAAACCTCCTCCCTAATACTCAATCCGTTTCTATTCCCCCTCACCGTATGGACCCAGTGGAGTTGAAGGAACAATTGAGGGACTTATTGGAGAAGAGATTTATTAGACCTAGCCAATCACCTTGGGGTTCTACGATTTTATTTGTGAAAAAGAAGGATGGGTCCATTAGGATGTGTATTAACTACCGGCAAATCAATAAGGTCACTATCAAGAATAGGTATCCTCTTCCTAGGATTGATGATTTGTTTGACCAATTGCAAGGGGTTACCCATTTCTCTAAGATTGATCTTCGGTCGGAGTATCATCAAGTGAAGACGAGGGAGTGTGATATTCCCAAGATGGCCTTTCGGACTACATATGGGCATTATGAGTTTGTTGTGATGTCTTTTGGGTTGACCAATGCACTGGTCATCTTTATGGACCTAATGAATAGGGTCTTTAAACCCTACCTTGATTTCTTTGTTATGGTCTTCATTGATGACATTTTGATCTATTCTCATGGTGAGGAGTAGCACAAGGATCATTTGAGGGTTGTATTGCAAAGATTGAGGGAGGAGAAATTGTATGGTAAATATGAAAAGTGTGAATTTTGGTTGAAGAAGGTTTCCTTCCTAGGACATGTGGTGTCGGGGGATGGTATTAAGGTGGATCCACCAATGTGATTAGAAATTGGCCTAGACCATTGACCCTGTCGGACATTAGGAGTTTCTTGGACTTGGCAGGCTATTATTGGAGGTTTGTGAATTGGTTCTTTTCTATTACTTCCCTTGTGGCAAAATTGACTCAAAAGAAGGGCAAGTTTGTGTGGTCTGGTGATTGTGAAAGGAGTTTCCAAACATTGCAAGACCAGCTTATATCCGCCCCTATATTATCACTATTAGATGGGCTTGAGGGATTTGCGGTGTATTGTGATGCTTCTTGGGTTGGTTTGGGTTGTGTGTTGACGCAAAATGGTAAAGTCATATTTTATGCTTCTAGACAACTCAAGGTACATGAAAGGAGCTAGCCTACCCATGATCTAGTGTTAGCCGCCGTTGTGTTTGTATTAAAGATTTGGTGCCACTACTTGTACGGGGTACATGTTGAGGTGTTCACCAATCATACGACCCTCCAATATGTCTTCACTCAAAAGGATCTCAACTTGAAGCAAAGGAGATGGTTAGAACTTCTTAAGGACTATGATATGAGTGTGTATTATCATCCGAGTAAGGCAAATGTTGTGGCAGAAGCCTCGAGTAGGGTGTTCATGGGTAGCCTAGCATTTGTTGATGGTAGTAAGAAGGGAATGGCTAGGGAGGTGCATTAGTTAGCTAGATTGGGAGTTAGGTTGGAAGAGGATGGTAATAGTGGTGTGGTTGGTGTTGTTGGTTCTAAGTCTTCTTTGGTTGATGAGGTGATCCCGAAATAATATCTTGATCCCTCCTTGTTAGAATTGAAGGCCTTGGTAAAAGAGAGCAAAGTGGAGGTTTTCTCCCATGGGGAGATGGTGCCCCAGGTACCAAGGTAGGTTGTGTGTACCGTGTGTTGATGGTTTGATAGAAGGATCCTTGATGAGGCCCATAAATCTTCTTATTCTATCCACCCTGATTCCACTAAAATATAAAGAGACTTGAGGGATGTGTATTGGTGTGGAGGCATGAAGAGGGACATTGCCAAATTCGTTTTCGATTGTCATACTTGTCAGCAAGTCAAAGCTAAACATCAAAGTCTGGGTGGCCTAACTAAAGACATTAAGGTTACTACTTGGAAGTGGGAAGAGATAAATATGGATTTTGTGGTTGGGTTGCCCAAGACTAGAAAGGGTTTTGATACCATTTGGGTTGTAGTTGATAGGATTACAAAATTGACTCACTTTCTACCTGTTAAGACTACATTTGTGGCTAAAGATTATGCAAGGTTGTACATTCATGGCTTGGTAAGGTTCCATGGGGTTCCTTTGTCCATCATTTCAGATCATGGGGCACAATTCACTTCATACTTTTGGAGGTCCTTCTAGTTAAGCTTTCTACGGCCTTCCACCCTCAAACAGATGGCCAAGCTGAGAGAACCATCCAAACCCTTGAGGATGTGCTTAGAGCATGTGTGTTGGAGCTTAAGGTAGTTGAGATAATCATCTTCCATTGATTGAGTTTGCCTATAATAATAGCTATCATTCTTGCATCGGTATGGATCCTTCTGAGGCTCTCTATGGGAGAAATTGTAGATCACCAATCGGATGGTTTGAGGTTGGTGAGATAGTTTTGTTGGGATCAAATCTAGCTATGGAGGCTCTTGAGAAGGTTAGGATGATTAGGGAAAGGTTAAAGATGGTCCAAAGACATCAAAAATCCTATGTCAATCTTAGTAAAAGAGACCTTGAATTCAAATTTGGTGATTGGGTCTACCTAAAGGTTAAACCCATGAAGGGTATGGTCCATTTTGGTAAGAAGGACAAGTTGAGCCCAATATATGTTTGTCCTTATGAGGTCATGAGGAGGGTTGGCAAGGTAGCTTATGAGTTGAGGTTGCCTAGTGAGATGGAATTGGTTCATCCGGTGTTCCATATGTCCATGTTGAGGAAATGTGTGGGTGATTTGAATGCTATTGTACCTCTTGATGTTATAGGTGTTGTTGAGGAAAATTTGACATATGAAGAGGTTCTAGTTCAAATTTTGTATAGGCAAGTGATGGTTGAGAAACAAGGAGGTGGCTTCTGTTAAGGTCCTTTGGAGAAATTAACAAGTTGAGAGTGCTACTAGGGAGGCCGAAGCGGATATGCAAAAGCGGTACCCTTACATTTTCCACTCCACTCAATCCTAAGGTACTGATCTAAGTCCTTCATTTAATCTCTAGTCTTAAGTTCAGCCCCATGTCATTGCATATGTTCATGTTTAAATTGATAAGTTCATGATGATTTTACGTGCGAGGATGAATGTTCCAAGGGGGAGATATTGAAACGACCCCAAAAAGTGCTCAAAAATGCGCCTCGGAGGTGCCCAAAATTGTAATTTTCATATATCTCAAAATTCATGTGTGTATCAAAAATATGACTTCATATTATTTTTCAGGGGTAAAAATTAGGAGAAAAGGATCTAACCCTGATTGTAGAGCAATCAATTAGCAATTTCGATTTTCCAAGTGGCGATTTCCATAGAGCTTTTCGCTCCCCCGACGCGACCCGCCAAGGCCGCGTAGATGAAGGAATTCATTTTCGCATCCTGCCCATGTTGTGGACATGCATATTTTTCTATCCAGTTATTTTCCTCGTGGTCCAAGACTTCTAAGTCTTTGCCCTAAGTGTCCCCAAACGTAAAAATATCCATACTTAATCATGTTTCACCCTCATATCATTCTAAACATTCCCCAATACTCATTCAAACACTTTTCCAATATCTTATCTCCTAAACGCAATCTCAAAACCCTCTCTAGATCTAAGGATTTCCTCTCAAGGTTCATGTCTCCATATCCAATGATCATCAAATTCATCTCCGAAGCTAGTTATATGAGTTTCTTTCATGGGTTCCTTTCACCCATGATGCCTATTCTTCCTTTTCTTAAAAATATCATGATTTAAAGTTGATTTACTCTTGGACCTATTTATTATGAAAATCACTGCACACTAACTTGGGATTTATGAAATTGTGACTGTTTTGCTGTGTTTGGGGCCATGAATCTAAGGACTATGGTGAGGATTGATGAATGGTCTTGATATATTTATTTGACGGTGTTACTAAGTATCTAATTATGGCTTTACACTGATTTTTCTAGCATAATTTCACTCTTGAATTACATGGTTTTACACTAACATTACACACCCTCTAAATGCTTGATAAAATGTCCGATTATGGATTCTTGAGGAATTGAAGGTCCTATGCATGTCTTATGAGTTGAATGACTATATGATGATGAAATGATGATGGAATGATTATTAAAAGGAATGTATATGTACAATCATGAAAGGAATGCATATATATATGATACTATCTCTATATAGTGTTAGGGATGACCAAGCCTAGCTCAGGAGCTTGTAGGCCTTAGTAACCTATCGAGGGGTTGGTACCTTAGTCGAATAGCTCGGGGGGTGTTAGGCCTGGGTAACCTTGTTGGGGGTTGGTAGCCATCAACCTTGATGGAGTGTTTGTACTCTCTCAACTTTGGTGGGGGGTTTGTACTCTATTAACATCGGGCGGGGGTTTGTACTCCATCAACCTCATAAAGGAGTTCATACCTCATACGCCTATCCAAGGGGGTGGTAGGCCTTGGCCTACACTATAACAGTCACTCCTTACACTCGTATTATGATCTATATAAGCATGGTTTTACTTCAAGCATCATTCATACATGGCATATTGTTAGTATGCTATTCATTGCTTATGATTATGCGCTTTGTCTATGATACCTACCTCTTCTTGCATTGTGTCATGACCCAAGCCTAGGGCCTAGACGTGACACGGCAAATGGAGAATCAGAAGGAAACCCAATAAATCCTCTCAACTTACCATTACATATCATTGGTCGTAGAAGCATATAAAAATATATAAAATAAGATTAAAGGGAAAAGGGGCTAAGGCATAGCTTGCAAAACAACATCAATAAGGGTCAAGGAGTCATAGCTAATAATATAGATACATAACTTGTCCAACAAACACCTATAAATACATAGATAGAGCGGGGAACAAGACAAAGTAACCGGTCTTTGAGTAGAACAAAGAAATAGAACAAAATTAAGAGTCTTAATACATAGATAATAGAAACATAGTCTAAGGTCCCCAAAGTGGAGGACTCACAAACTTACTTTGAGTAGGACCAATCTAGCCACATAGAGGAGGAGGAGGATGATCAACTTGAGCACCAGTCCCAACGTGGTGATATCATTTAGGCAAGAGTATGCGTTAGTAAGTTTGAATGTACTAAGTATCTATGATGCAATGCAACAATAGATAGACATCATACTCAAAATGCATACATTAGAGAATAGGCATAGTATAGTAATATGACATGTATGTTCAATGCGTAAGTAAAAATGCCTAAATAGCTCATGCTCATATTGGTTATCACATGTGTAAAAGAGACCAAGCTAGCTATTCAAAGTATAAACCCCGTGGTATAAACCCCTCATATGTTTGATGATAATCATACCCTTATCATCACGGTGACAAAGTATAAGCCCATCGCATGGTTGACTATAATCACACC
This sequence comes from Solanum ossicruentum, assembly GCA_025774065.1. NCBI lineage: Eukaryota > Viridiplantae > Streptophyta > Magnoliopsida > Solanales > Solanaceae > Solanum > Solanum ossicruentum. The sequence continues at coordinate 9,495 of JAOTQR010033846.1, read as the reverse complement.
TTATCAACACGGTGACGAAGTATAAACCCCTTGCATGGTTGATGGGTATAAACCTCGTACATGGTTACCCGGGCTCTTGTCCCCCGAGATCGGGTATGGTCTAATACAACACTTTATATAGGATTTGTCATATGCTCTATTTCAACACTTCATATAGTAATAATCATATACATAAGTTTATTTCATCATCATAACATCATTCATATTATATCTCATGCTTTGGACCTTCATTTCCTCAAGAAACCCTAGCCAGACATTTTATCAAACACTTGGGGTGTGTGAAATGGGGGTAAGACACCATGCAATTTAGAGATGCAATCATGCAAGAAAATTTTTAGTTAAAACATCAATCTACACTTTGAAACACCCCCAAGACATTCACATCAAAACCCCTCATCAAATCCAACATTAAATCCAACAGTTAGAACTCAAAATATGCTAAAACAACCATACTTTCATGAACTAAAATCACTGTGCAGTATATTTCTCAATATACAAGAACCACATGTAAAATCAATTTTAAATTATGCAATATTACTAAAAATATTAGGCTTAGGCACCATGGGTGAAAGGACCCAATGGTTCAACAGCACATACCTTAACTTTGGAGAACCCTTGAAGAAGATTGGAGATGGAGACTTGAACTTGAAGGAAATCCTTAGTTCCGGATGAGAGTTTTGAGTCTTGAATTTTGGAGTGAAAGTATGGCTAAGTGTTTTGGGGAGTATTGGGAAATATTTAGGATGATATAAGGGTGAAATTTGGCTAAGTGTAGATAAAAACGTTTGGGAAACTTAGACCCAACACTTAGAACATTTGGACCGCATAGGAAAACACTGCCATGGAATACACCTCTCTGCATTATGGAGTGGATGCAGAGGAAAAATTGGCCATGACCGCGCCCTTGGCACGTCGCGGAGGCAACGCGGAAACCTCACTGGAATTTGCACTTTTGATGATTGAAATTGCTATTCTTTCGCTCTTAAATTGGAGTTAGAACCTTTTTCACCTAATTTTGACCCCCTGATCACAAATATGAAGTTGAATTTTTGAAATAGTCAACAAATTTTAAGATATATGAAAATTAAAATTTCAGGCATTCTGAGGCACGTTTTAGGGCACTTTTGGAGTCATTACAATATCTTCCACTTGGGAACATTCGTCCTGGAATGTAAAAAAGACTTACAAGACAAGAGGCGAATGCAACTTAACATGTAAAACACCATTTTCAAATTCTCAACATAAGTGTAAAATCATCATAAGTTTACCAACTTGAACATAAATGCATGTGAATGACATAGGGGCTGAAATATAAGACTTGAGATCACATGTGGGACTTAGGATTAGTACCTTAGGCTTGAGTGGAGTGGAAAAGATGAGGATACTGCTTTTGCATGCCCGCTTCGGCCTCTCAAGTTGCACTTTCAACTTGTTGGTTTCTCTAAAGGACCTTAACAGATACCACCTCTTTGTTCCTTAATCTCTTTACTTGCTATTCAAGATCAGAACCAAAACATCCTCATAGGTCAAGTTATCCCCTACAACACCTAGAACATCAAGAGGCGCAATAGTATTAGGGTCACCAACAAATTTTCTCAACATAGAGACATGGAACACCGGATGAACTAAATTCATTTCACTAGGCAACTTCAATGCATAAGATACCTTTCCAACCCTCTCATCACCTCATAAGGACCAACATACCTTGGGCTCAACTTCCTCTTTTTACTAAAACTAACCAGACCTTTCATTGGAGAAACCTTCAAATAGACCCGATCACCCACTTGGTACTCTAGGCCTTTCCTTCTTACATTGGCATAGGATCTTTGACTACTTTGAGCCATTCTCAACCTTTCCCTATTTATCTTAACCTTCTCAAGAGCCTCCATAACCAGATTCGGTCCCAACAAAGCCACCTCTCCATCCCCAAACCAACCCATCAGTGATCTACATAGTCTCCCATAAAGAGCCTCAAAAGGAGCCATACAACTCTATCAATGAAAGATGGTCATCCCAACTACCTTTAAGCTCCAAGACACAAGCCCTAAGCATATTCAAGTGTTTGAATTGTCCTTTCACTTAGCCATCCATTTGAGGGTGGAAGGCTGTACTATGGTGAACTTTGGTGCCAAGATCCCTTTGAAAAGACCTTCAAAAATGTGAAGTGCATTCTGCACCCTGATCGGATATGATGGATAAAGGAACCCCATGTAACCTCAGTAGCCTTGCATACTCTTCAGTCCCTATGTAGTCTTGACCGATATAAAGTGAGCCGATTTTGTCATCTTATCAACCACCACCCATATGGAATCAAAACCTCTTCTAGTCTTGGGCAACCCAACCACAAAATCCATATTAATCACCACCCATTTCCAAGTAGGAATCTCTATGACTTGGGTTAGGCTACCTAACTTTTGATACTCGGCTTTGACTTGTTGACAACTATGGCAACCGGAAGCAAATTTAGCAATGTCCCTCTTCATGCCTCCCTACCAATACACATCCCTCAAGTCTCTATACATGTTGGTGGAACCAGGGTGGATAGAATAAGAAGAGTTATGGGCCTCATCAAGAATTCTCCCCCTTAGACCATCAACAGATGGCACATACAACCTACCTTGATATCTAAGGGCCCCATCTCCCCCTTGGGAGAAAACTTCTATTTTTTTCCTCTTTCACTAAGGCCTTCAATTCAAGCAAGGAGGAGTCTTGATCTTGTTTTTCTATTACCTCATCATCCAAAGAAGATTTAGAACCACCAATAACAACTATGCCATTGCTGATATCTTCAACCCTAACACCCAATCTAGCCAATCCATGCACCTCCCTAGCCATCTCCCTATCACCACCATCCACATGAGCTGGGCTACCCATAGACACCCAACTCAAAGCATCTGCCACAACATTTGCCTTTTCGGGATGGTAATGCACACTCATGTCATAGTCCTTAAGGAGTTCTAGCCACCTTCTTTGTCTCAAGTTGAGATCTTTCTGTGTGAAGACATATTGGAGACTCTTATGATCGGTGAAGATAGCAACATGCACCCCATACAAATAATGACATGAAATCTTTAATGCAAACACTATATCGGCCAATTCAAGATCATGGGTAGGGTAGTTCTTTTCATGCTCTTTGAGTTGCCTAGAAGCATAGGCCATGACCTTACCATTTTGCATTAGCACACAACCCAAACCAACTCTAGATGCATCACAATACATAACAAAACCCTCAAGCCCATCCGGTAATGACAATATAGGAGCGGACACAAGCCTATCTTTCAATGTTTGGAAGCTTTTCTCACATTACTCGGTCCACACAAACTTAACTTTCTTTTGAGTAATTTTTTCATAGGGGAAGCAATGGAGAAGATTCCATTCACAAACCTTCTATAGTAACCCGCAAGGCCCAAGAAGCTCCTCATATCTGACAGGGTCAATGGTCTAGGCCAATTCCTAATCATATTGGTGTTCTTAGGATCCCTTTTAATGCCATCCCCTGACACCACATGACCCAAGAATGTAATCTCCTTCAACCAAAACTCGCACTTATCTTATTTAGAATACAATCTGTCCTCCCTCAGTGTTTGCAACATAACCCTTAAATGGCCCATATGCTCATCCCTACTATGTGAATAGATCAAAATATCATCAATGAAGTCCACAACAAAGGAATAAAGGTAGGGTTTGAAGACCCTATTCATTAGGTTCATAAAGATGCCTGGTGCATTAGTCAACCCAAATGATATCACAACAAACTCATAATTATCATATCTAGTCCAGAAGGCTGTCTTGGGCAATATCACACTCCCTCACCCTCTCTTGATGATACCCGGACCGAAGATCAATCTTAGAGAAAAAGATAGCCCCTTGCATTTAGTCAAACAAGTCATCAATCCTTGGAAGAGGATATCTATTTTATATAGTGACCCTATTGAGTTGCCAGTAATCAATGCACATTCTAAGTGACCCATCTTTCTTTTTCACAAACAACACAAGAGCACTCCAAGGTGATTAACTAGGTCTAATAAATCCCTTTCTCAACAAATCTTTCAATTTCTCTTTTGACTTCCTCAACTCCGCCGGGGCCATACGGTAAGGGGGAATGGAGGTAGGTTGAGTATCAGGAAGAAGATCGATGCCAAAGTCTATCTCCCTTCGGGAGGGACACCGGGAAGGTCATTTGGGAAGATATCAAGAAACCTGTTTACAATGGGGACTGACTCAATGGAAGGGACCTTGGCCTCCACATCTTTGGCCCTCACAAGATGATACAAACACCCTCTAGAAATCAACTTATGAGCTTTAACGAATGAAATGAATCTACCCTTGACCACCACATCTTGACTTTCCCACTCAAGGATAGGGTCATTAGGAAATTAGAACTTGACCCTACGGGTTCTACAATCAATAGAAGCATGGTATGCATGCAAATAACCCATCCGAAGAATGACATTAAAGTCTACCATATGTAATTCTACAAGATCATAAGGCAACAACTTACTCAAAATGCAAATAGGACAACTCCTATAAACTTTTCTAGCAACAATAGAGGCACAAATAGAAGTAGACACTTCATATGACTCAGGAAACAACTTAGGAACAACATGTAACTTTTTAGCAATAAAAGGAGTAACAAAGGAAAGAGTGGCACTTGGATCAATCAAAGCATTCACATCAAAGTCAGATTTTCAATATACTGGTAAAAACATCGGGGACCTCACCAACCCCTTGCCTTCCATGTCGAACATAGAATCTATTTTAGGACCACCTCTTTCCATTGGAACCACGTTAGCACCCCGGGCCTTGCCACGATTTCTTAGACAATCTACCTTCTTGTGATGAAGATCCCCATATTAATAGCATGTATTAGAATCCCTCAAACATTGGCCTCCATGGCTTCTTCTACATTTAGGGCGCACATCATTAGGAGCCATTCTACCCACACCTTGAAGCCTAGGGAGGTCATTGGCAAACCCCCTATTAGTAGCTTGCGGAGGCCCTTGGCCTTGACAAAACTAAGCACCCTTTTGGAATTTACCCTTAAAATGGGCCCTCTTGGCCTCAAGGCCTCTCCTTTTCCTCAACTTTTCTTCTTCCATTTGCTCAGAATATGTCATCAACCGAGATAAGTCTATGTCACAAATTAGTAAGACGGACCGACATTCTTTATCACTAAGTCAGAGAGCCCCATCATAAATTTATTTATCCTTGATCTATGATTATCCACCAAGTGAGGAGCATACTTAGAAAGTTAGTTAAAGGTGAGGGCATACTCCCTCACACTCATAGCACATTGCTTCAAGTTCATAAACTCCACCAACTTTGCTTTCTTAAGCTCAAAAGGGAAAAACTAAATTAAGGAAGGCCGATTTGAATTATTCCCAAAGCACCATATAATCATTACCCTTCTCACCCTTCCATTGCTCATACCAAATTTGGGCTATCCCCTTGAATTGGTATACTGTCAACTCGGTCTTTTCATTTGGCCCAACACCCATGATATTTAAGATTTTGTAGATCTCATCAATGAACTCTCGTGGATCTTCATCTATCTTCGACCCATGGAAAATCGGAGGATTCATACTCATGAAGTCTCTTACCCTAGCTCCCGAGTAGTAGCATGAGGGCATTGGGCCTTTTGTTGGTCTTGGTTGGCCACCACTTGGGCAAACATAGAAATGACATCCTGGAGATTACCATTAGTAGGTTGCTCCTCAAGAGTTTGGACACGTCTTCCTCTAGTGTTTGGCAGGATCTAGCAAAGAAAAAAAGAATCATTAGAGGGAAAACTCACCATAACTCTATAGCATGACTTAGAACATGAAGAAGGGAAACATTTTCTAAATCACCTCATAGCATCCTATTCATAGTCATGGCGTGCTTCATAACCATGAATAGTACTCTAATCAATGCGGTGTGTTGGACTCCGAGGATCTATCAACCTAGTGCTCTGATACCAAATTTGTCACAACCCAAGCCTAGGCCCTAGACGTGACACGGCGAATGGGGAGGCCGAAGAAACCCCAATCAAGCCTCTCTACTTATCATTACACATCATTGGTCACAGAAGCATGTCAAAAGACATAAAATAAGATTAAAGGGCAAAAGGGCTAAAGGATAGCTTGCAAAACAACATCAGTATGGGCCAAGGAGTCATAGCTCATAACATAGATACATAACTTGTCCAACAAACACCTCTGGATACATAGATAGAGCGGGGGCCAATACAAAGTAACCGGGCTCACCCTCATAGTCAAAATGGAACATAAGAAATAGTTTCAATACATAGACAATAGCAACATAGTCTAAGGTCCTCGAACTGGAAGACTCACCAACTAGCTTTGAGTAGGACCGATCTAGCCACGTGGAGGAGGAGGATGATCAACTTGAGCACCAGTCCCTATATTGTGATATCATGTAGGCAAGAGTATGCGTTAGTAAGTTTAAATGTACTAAGTATGTGGGATGCAATGCAACAATAGATAGACATCATACTCAAAATGCATACATTAGACAATAGGCCTATTATAACAGTATGGCATGTATGTTCAGTGCGTAAGTAAAACATGCTTAAGTAGCTCATGCTCGTATTGGTTATAATATGTGTAGAAGAGACCAAGCTAACTATTCAAGGTATAAACCCCTTGCTGGTTTTATGGTATAAACTCCTTATATGGTTACTCATAATCACACCTTATCAACTTGGTGATGAAGTATAAACTTGTCGCATGGTTGATTGGTATAAACCCCCTACATGGTTACCCGTGCTCTTGTCCCCCGGATCGGGTATGGTCTAATGCAACACTTTATATAGGATTTATCATATGCTATAGTACAACACTTCATATAGGAGTAATAATATACATAAGCTTATTTCATCATCATAACATCATTCATATCATATCTTATGCTTTGGACCTTCATTTCCTCAAGAAACCCTAGCTGGACATTTTATCAAACACTTGGGATGTGTGAAATGAGGGTAAAAACCATGCAATTTAGTGATGGAATCATGCAAGAAAATCTGTAGTAAAACCATCAATCAACACCTGACAAAACCCCCAAGACATTCACATCAAAACCCCTTATCAAATCTAACATTAGATCCAAGATTTAAAGCTCAAAACATACTAAAAGAATCATACTTTCATGAACTAAAATTACTATGCAGTAAATTTCTCAATATACAAAATCCACATTTGAAATCAACTGTAAATCATGAAATATTAGTAAAAAGGAGGCTTAGGCACCATGAGTGAAAGGACCTAATCGTTCAACACCACATACCTTGACTTTAGAGAACCCTTGAAGAAGATTGGAGATGGAGACTTTAAGCTTGAAGGAAACCCTCAGTTCCGGATGAGGGTTTTGAGCCTTGAATTTTGGAGTGAAATTATGGCTAAGTGTTTTGGGGAGTATTGGGAAATGTTTAGGATGATATAAAGGTAAAATTTGGCTAAGTATAGATAAAAACACGTTTGGGAAACTTGGACCCAATACTTAGAATATTTGGACCACATAGGAAAACATTGCTAGGGAAAGTACAACTCTCCACGTCGCGAAGAGGACGCGGAGGAAAAATTGTTCATGAGTGCGCCCTTGGCGCATCGCGGAGGCAACGCAGAACCTCACTGTAATTTGCACTTTTGAAAATTGAAATTGCTATTCTTTCACTTTTAAATAGGGGTTAGACCCTTTTTTCACCTAATTTTGACCCCTTGATCACAAATATGAAGTTGGATTTTTGAAAGAGTCAACAAATTTTAAGATATACAGAAATTAAAATTTTGGGCATTCCGAGGCACGTTTTGGGGCACTTTTTGGGGTCGTTACACATTTCATCCTATATATTTAGTACATTCAAATGTACTAACACATACTATATGCCTACATGATATCAACATGTAGGAACTGATGTACCACTTGATCATCCTCCTTCACGTGGCTAGTACAACTTTTATCAAGCTTGTTGGTGAGTCCTCCATTTCGGGGACATTACTTATGATCTATTGCTATGTACTAAGAATTTCTCTCTTTAACTTATGTATTGACTATGAGAGTGAGTCCGGTTGTTTTGTCTTGGCCACCGCTCTTATCTATGTAGTAGAGGTGTTGTTGGACATGTTATGTATCTATGTTATGAGCTTTACTCTGTTGACTCTTGATGTTATGATATGGAAGTTTATCCTTAGTCCCAATTTCCCTTATTTATATTTATCTCTTATTGTCATTCTAATTGTTTCCGCAACCAAAGATGTGTAATGATATGCTATGAGGCTTGTTTAGGGTTTCTTCAGGTTTCCCATTCGTCGATCACGTCTAGGCCCTACGCTTGGGTCGTGACAGTCCAAAGGTGATTTAAAGATCATATGATTTTTTGTTTCACAAATTCAAATGGTATTTGTCCCTAAAAAGGTACATGGTGATTTCTACAAGTATGTAAGTTGTTCTCCATTACGATTGCCAATGTTCCTTGCATAATAAAATAGTCTTTAATATAAAGTGATGTAGTTTTCACCCACTAATATTAATACCTTACTTATGTGTGACACCTTGTATTTCTCACTATCTTTTATGAACTCCCTAAATCTTTATGGTATATGTCATTCTTGATCTATGATTTTCCTTATATATGCTCATGTCGTCCTCATGTACCCAAGATATTCACTTATGATGATTTTTGATTGTTCTTTATTATTATGACCTACAAAATATTCCTCACCTTCTAGTACAAGGTATATGGACGAGCTACTCATGCCACTTTATTGTGCTTTTTATGAGTTATGCAAGTATGATTACCCTCACATATGTTTTACCTTAAGCATTGATTATGCATGACATATTGAGCTTCCGTCTTTGATGATGTTTATGCATTTTGATTACTATGGCTTCCTTCCCTTGTTGCATTGCACCCCACATAGTTAGTACTTGTAACTATGATTACCTCCACATATGTTTTACCTTAAGCAATGATTATGCGTGACATACTGAGCTTACATCTTTGATTATGTTTATGCATTTCGATTACTATGGCCTCCTTCCCTTGCTGCATTGCACTCCACATAGTTAGTACTTGCAACTATGATTACCTCCACGTATGTTTTGCCTTAAGCATTAATCATGCATGGCATATTGTGGTTATGTCTTTGATTATGTTTATGCGTTTCGATTACTATGACCTACTTCCCTTATTGCATTGCATCCCACATACTTAGTACATGTTAGACCCCGTAATTAACTTAATGAAGGTCAATTACTAATTTGGAATTTTTGGGATTGAGGTATATTCTAAATTTATTTAATTTAAGGTGCGGGAGTATGGAATCAAGTGAATTTGGGGGATAAAATTTAAATTGAAGTTGGAAGTCCTCAATTGGGTTTAATGTAAAGAAGTTTAGGACTTAATTGGTCAATGGGCAAACTTGAGGCCCTTATGTTGCAATTTTAAAAGTATGAATGTCTATAAATACCCTCCTCTTATTTCATTTCTTTACT